>JARKIC010002183.1:0-73384 GCA_029378375.1 Mycena olivaceomarginata | reverse complement strand
ATTCCCTACCTGGGCAACTTGCATCACTTCTAAAATACGAGCTAGATACTTGCTTCCATCGAAATCACACTTTGTCCGGCTTTTGATGCATCCCAATTCTCAGTGTCATCTTCAGCAGTTCTCGATGTCAGGCCAACAACTGATGGGCTCCAAAGATGGTCTGAGACCCCCAGATGCTCCCTAAGTGTGGTGTCCTTCTACTAAACCGAATTCAAGTATTCACAACAGAGGCTAATCAGGATAGAAAACAGTGTCAATTACATAGGCTTCACAAATGAATGAAACAAGACTGCAGATGGGAAAACTTGGTTTTACATTACTACAGAAGTTCTCGTCATGTACACTAAATTGTGGAAGCGAAACAGCAACAGCTGCGCCTCACAGGAACTGATTTCAGATCAACTCAAAGTTGTTGAGCAGACCCATGAGATTATTCCACCCCTTATCTCCCATTCCCGAGCTTTCTCACTTCAACTGCAGAGGCCATTCAGCCTCCCCATGGCCTACTGGAATTCTCGGACACTGATGCTGTTCCTCAGTCAATCACCACCGACCTCACATTATTGTAACCCTCGGATACTTATGTTTGAACCAGACCTTCCTGAGGTAGTCTGAATCTGTTGGCAGGTCTGATCATGGACCTGGGTTTTTGATAGAGAACGTGACCAGTTCTCACATCCAAATCGGGTCAATATTCGGGATTTTGGCTACTTGCAACAGCCCAGCAGCCATTTCGACGGGATGGAACATTTATTTAAAGCTATTAGCAGGTACCAGAAAATTCTCTGAAAGTTTTGAGGTCCTTCTTGGTGTACTATTGCCATTTTCAACTCAAATACATGAACAACGCCTCTTGAATGCATTTTGGATCCAATTTACTTAGTTGAAAGACCAAAATTGATTACTTATCCTGCCCGAATGCATTCAGAAATAATTCAGGTTCCCAAAGTTCCGGTGAGGCAAGATTGTCCAAATTTGGGTGTGGGGAAGTAATCACGTGTCAGCCAAAAACCCAGGTCCATGATCAGACCTGCCAACAAAATCAGACTCCATATAAAGATTTATCAACTATCATAAATCTTGTGGAGTCTGACTACAAGTGAGACTACTCCTGAGGCGGGGTTTGCTCAGCCATCATCTTCGTGCATTCCCACCTACCGCCATCCGGACTATATTCCTAGTCAGTTTTTGTGGAGAGAAGTAGCAGCCAATTTCTAAAATAAGTTAGTTGGTAATTCTTCACCAGCATTGAATCTGTGCTTAATATTTCGAACAGATCTATCAATCCCAGGCCCGAAATGTGATATGATGCAATGTTGCCAATGTACGTCTCGAGACACCTAAAGCATGCTTGTATTTATCACTTAAGACCTCCAATGGTTGATCCAATCCGCAACAAACCACCGTGCAAGCGGGTTCAAAAGCGTGAGATTTGTGTGCACATGCCGACGTTATCAAAGCTCCAACTGTGCAGGGTCGGGTGGAATACTCAACTGTCGAGTCATCTGTACAGTATCATGCAAACACTGCGGGAACTTCACGAGGTGTCTGGCAGTCAACAAGGGGAAAAAAATGTACTTGGGATAAGGATAAGCTGAAGAAGAGTGTTTTGGGAGGTGTCGGAATAATGTATCTGTTGAGTACTTGCGAGTTTCTACGATCTTCTTTCAATCTTTCCTTTTTGGGATTCTTTTTCGCTTTTTTCCTTGTCCGAGGATCCAGCGGAACGATTGGAGAACCACCTCCCAGCTCGAAAACAGAGCGCGACTAAACATGAGCAAAAACCTGAACGCCGCATTCCATAAAAGGGAATTTCTACCAACACACAAAATTAGCACTCGAGACAAACCGCCTCTGCCCCTGACCCTTTTCGGGAAGGGCACCGCTTCCTGCCGATGGCTTCCCAGCGGAGCTCCAAACCTGAAGCCGAGCTGAGGTGCGCGCCAAACAAGTGCCCAGTCCGCTGTTTTTTGCCACATCGACGAGCGCCCACACCCTCCCACCCTCGCCACCACCTCTTGCCAGTTCCCCCGCTGCCAGCCTCGAAGAACAGCGCCTCGCCGCCCCCCGCAAGAGGGAGCTCCTGCACAAACACCTCGCCAGACAGCATGAAGCCGCCGCACTGACGCTGCTGCCCCCGTCGCCAATGCTCTCGCAAGAAGTGCGCGACGAGGCACCTGCCCTCTCCCTCGCCCTTGGGACCTCGCCGCCGCTGTCGGTGACCACAGCAGACACCCACCGTGTCTCGCTCGTCTCTTGGGTGCGCCGCCAGCCGTGTACATGACATCGACGACGCCGCCCTCGACGGCGCCTCCGACGGCCCGCCCCACACGCCGGGCCGCCACACAGCCTAAATGACACAAGTATACCTCAGTGCCGTCCTCTGGCACAATTTCTCTTTTACGTCCCGCCCAAGTACAAGTTGTATCTTTATATTCATCCCATAGCCTTGTATTCTATACATCTTGTAGCTTTGTATCTTATACTGGCCGTGTAATCTTATCGTTTTGGTGGACTTGTCGCTTTCAGTCTCGTTCGGCACATCGCGGCAGGTTTGCCTTGCCGAAACCAAGAGGCGAGCGATATAAAGTCCATGACACAGACCTGCCAAGTCGGGAGGGGAGGGGGGGGGAGGGTACGTCATCGTTTTCACTGAGAAAAGAGAGTCTTCAGAGACTGTCGGACCGGGTTGAAGCTTGTGATGTCACTTCACTTTACTTCTTGTGCCGAAGTGTGCCGATCGAAATCAGAAAATGGATGTAAAATCCATCGTGTTGGTTGACGCCAGAAATAAAATAATTTGAGCACTTAGATGGATGTATTGTATGCATGAATCCCGCAGCATCACCTTTCTTGTGCACAACGGCCGTGACTTCAACCCCGTACGAGTCACTCAGGACATGGTGGGGCATAAATTGGGCGAATTCTCACCACGAAAAAGCGGTTCTTGTGGGAAGTGAGTGTGTCTGTCCATTGTATTGGTCGAAATTCATCGGTATGAATACAGGGCTAAAAAATAATGAATGCGTCCTAATTCTCTGCTCATTCACTACGTTCCGCCGTCGGCTAGACTCAGTCTGCCGAGGTCCGTGTAGCCGAGTCAAGGCTGTGCGTGGCCGGCTACACAGAGCATGTGTGGGACCTCGGCAGACTGAGTCTAGCCGACGGCGGAACGTAGTGATTCCTCCACCGCGAACGACGCGCTCGAAAATGCCAAGCTGTTGGAGCTCGGCGCTCAATCGCGACGCAGTATTGTATCCTATCAAGCCGGTATGCTTTAACCCACATAGACGCGCTGCCAGTGTATCATTTCTGGTTCAAAAAATACATTGAATCGCATCGTAATGCTCGCGTGTATTCCGCATTCCGCCGGTCCATTGTTCGACCGCACCATGAGCGGAACTGTTTCTTTCAGAGCCCTTCTTTCTTCATACGGATCTCCTCTCCCGCTACAGGCCAGAAATCCTTTTCCAGCTCAATAACCCTGTCCCAAATTTCCTTCGCCCTCTCGGCCGGAACCTTTGTGGCGTTCGCCAAGGCAGCCAGCTCGTCGGCAAATTTCACAAATTCCGGAGAAGACCAATTTTCGACGAATTGCATGCATCACCAGCGAATCAGTTAGCGACTTCTGGGACTGGGAACCTCTCTTTTGGAGCTCCCCACGAACGAAGCTCCACGCATTGAGGTATACCTGACAATCGGTCTTTCGAGCGCTGGCAGCGAATGAGATACAAGTAACCCTACCTTCTCCATGGCCCAGAGGAAGATGAACCCCCTCCTCAATGTTCTTGCTGTTTCCGACGCTGTCCATCTCTGCAACATAGTCCCTCGTTCCCTTCCTCTCCTTCCACATGTCCAAATCGAACTCATGGGTTTAGGCGACGGTCCCAAAGAAATCCCCTTGTTTCACGAGATAATCCAAACAAGCGGTCAGCGTCGTCGAAATCCGCCGATTGGCAGACTCCGACTCCGCCTGGTGGGATTTATTGAATGGAATAGCTGCGATGAGAGCGCCGAGGAGCTTAGGATACGCATATCCGGCGTAGATGCGGTCTTGCGAGAGCCACAAACCAAATAGACACTTGTCGATGGTCCCATTCCCTGCCGCTTGGAGAAATGGGTGGTTTACCACTTCGGTGTACGCGGGCGCTGACTGCACAAGCTGGGCTGTAAGAGACATGATTGCTATGAGAAGAAACAGAGTGTGTTATCCAAACAAAAGTAAAGGCATGAACGCCGCACTCCAAAAATGGGGATTTCTATCTGAACTTTGGGAGAAACGCCACTTGACAAATCTTTACAGATGAAAATACTTGTACTTTCAGCGTCGTGAATCCCGACTTGTATCGTTCTGCGCGCTCTTCCTTTTTGTGGTTGCCGTTTTCGCCCACTGCACGACCTCCCAGCTCGAAAACAGGGCGCGACCAAACATGAGCAAAACCTGAACGCCGCATTCCATAAAAGGGAATTTCTACCGACACAAAATTAGTATGAGTTACACGATATATACATAGATAGTCTAGCTCCGCCAATACTGCGCCCAAATCATGGATCCGGTCCAGCACGACAGTGATATACGACGTCTCGTTCAGCAGCGCCTCAAAGTGCTTGATCGCCTCCTCCTCCGTTAGGTCGAGCCGGAACTTCTCCTGTATCTGTTCGTGCACATCGCGGTGCTTGATGTCGGGGATGTTGGCGTCGACCATGAGGGCGACGAGATTCAGGATCAGGTTCGCGCTCTTGCGCAGGATGGTGAATGCCGTGAAGCAGAAGTTCTTGAAGCGTGCGTAGTGCGGGGACTGCGCGCCGCCCATGCCGTCGACCATCTCTTTGCAGACTTTGACCGGCGGCGGAAAGGGTTTGGGGTCGCGTCCAAGAATATACCCGAAGTCGACTAAAAGGACGCGGATGTCAGTGGACAGGTCACAGGAGGGCTTGAATACATGCCATGGAAGAAATGGCCTGAAAGGATGGTCAGCGGGAGCGGAACGCTGTGGTAAGAAACATACCATCTGGAGCAAGAAGCAAATTGTCCAAATGACGATCGCCGACACCCAGGAGATAAGTAACGACGCAATATCCAGCTGAACAAAAATCAAGAACAATACATATAAGAAAAAGAAAACGTACCGCAACTTCGCACAAAGGTGTCGATGACCCCGGGCTCTACTCCCGACGTACCAACACTGCCCGCATCGGGGTTGTTCACGCGAAGGTAATTGAGCAAGTTGCCGTGCTCGCTCACGATGGCCGCAATCGTCTTGCTCGGAATAAATTGAGCCATGCCCTGCAGCGGGCCTGTCGCGAGGACATCATACGGGCTCAACTTCAGGTCCAAATTCTCCTTGCGGAGCAGTCGGTCCATGAGAGTGAAGAGCTGAATGACGAGCTGGTCCTGCCGCATGTCGTCGCCGTCCTTGAAGATCACAGGGAACGTCGAGCCGTCGGAGCACTGGAAGTACAATAGCATCGGATACAGATTGCTCTTGAACACGGACGACTGGTCCGCGATGATGCCTGTGACCTCGATGGCGGCGTTGAGCGGAAGAGGGAGTGGCGGCATGGACGCAAGATTGTTCTTGGTGTCCGTGATGAGCGCGCGCAGTTTCTCGATCTTCTTGGGCCGCGGGTCTTTGGACGTACGGAGCTCCCGTGCGCGCTTGGCAAGGGTGTCGACGAGGAGGCCTTGTCGCCGCATCAGCTCCCGTCGCTCCGAGCCGCCTTCACTCTCGAGAATCTTCCCCATGAAGCGGAATACCACACGACCGTACATCTTGGCCATCACACGGTCCTCGAGTGCGACCTCGACCATGAGGTACCAATACAACCGGTTACCGAGGACGGGGTTTGCGACACCGCGCGTGATGAGGAAGTCTGTGAGGCCACTGTCATCATACGAGATCGCGCTTGTTGTGGTCGAGCGCGAGGATCGCTGGTCCGTCGCCGTGCTCTCGAACTTCAGAGACTGGACCAATTGTAGAAGATACAATCGTAGCTCCTAGAGGACGAAAGTTAGAACGAATTCAAAGCCAGGACAAAAGCATATACATCGTCATCTGCCCGGCTTAACTGGCGGACAGCAAACGCGCGCACACGCGAGTCCACGGTGCCCGGCCCCAGCAGCTCGAGTGCGTCGTCGGTATCGATCTCGGTCCACTGAGGTAGCAGTTCCTCGACCGCTTGCTTCACCTCAGATGAGTCGCGCCAGGTCACCGACTTGAGAAACTTGGTCAGTCCACGCTTGTCGCGGACCAGGTAGAAGCGGAATTTCCAGATTAGATCCTTTTCCTCAGAGGTGAGCGGTTGACTAGGAGCGTAATTGAGAATTTCCTGGTGGAAATCGTTGAATGGAGAGTGGGGAAAAGAGAGAAACAGCAACGTACGCCAAGCTCGTCGCGAATCTTTGCGTTGGGTTTAAGCTCGCGATCATACGGGCTACTTCGGTGGCTTCGCACGAGGCGACGGTGCTTGTCCTCAACAGGGTTCTCCCGCGCAACGTCCGGATCGATGATTGCCCAGAGGTGGGGTTCAGACGTGAAGGCCGAGGAGACAGAGGTGGGGAGGGGTGGCTGCGATACTGTGGGGAGAAGCGCGGAGGTGGACGCTGTCGGTGCCTCTGGTTCGCTGAATATGACGGGAAAGTCGAACCGGGGGAGATCGATGTAGAGAAAGAGGTTCTCAGATTTGGCTGTTTCCGCAGCGTGCACCTCCTCCATCTTACGCCAGGCCATCTTGTCAAGCCAGTCAGACTTGATAAGGTCTCCTCGTTCGTATTTCTTGACGAGCTGCTGCGATGTCAGAAAAATACGGTGCACAAGGCAAGCAACCGACCTTTTCCAGTCGACCCATTTCATCCCGCTCGTCCAGTTTGCTGGGGGTAGTGGACTCCACCGACCCGTCGCCTTCAACCCCTTGCCACAAATGCAGACGGTGTTTCCCTCGTCGCAAGGTCCTTTTGATAAATTAGAAACACGTACTGATACTTGAACTGTCCGCCTCACCATTTCTTTCCAAACAGCCGGAATGTTGAACCTCCTACAGGCACGGCAGCGCGCGGACCTGCAATATCCCACACAGTAAACACGACCTGGGAGCTCAGAGGGAGATCGCAATAACGGATGGGCAGCGTGATCCATTCGTTCCACGTGTAGTTGCTCTTGAAAGCCTTGAACGACGTGCGGAAGGGGATGGTCAAGGGCTTGTTGTCAGCCGTGAGTTGGCAAGTCACATAGAGGTCTGCGAGGGTTCTTGAGCGGGATTATTAGGCGCAGGGGCGCGGCATCGTGGCAACATACGGAGACTGCACGCCGTGGAAACGCAGTTCTGGCCGCTCGAGAAGTTCTGTGAACGAGCGCGGCTGTCGTGTACCCTCCAGCTGAGATCTGTACAACAAGGTTGGCAAGGTCGTTCTTGTTTGAACACAACACTTGCATTCGAAATGTAACTGGCAACTTGAGGTCAGAGAGCTTTGCAAATGTAAAGTCGTCCTTGTCCATCGTGTTATCTCATCAGAGTGAGGAGCAAGTACGTTTCTGGAGGTTTGTCGTGTGGAAGCGCAATGCAGTGGCTGTGCCACGAGGCGGTCAAGAAAACAGTAAATGAAATTTATACTGGTAGAGCGAGGAAATAATTATAATGAAGGACATGCGACATGCGAGTATGAAACAAAACATTACAAGAGTCATAAATGCAAGCACGAAAGCAGAACATCTAATCGTCGTCGTCCACGAACATCGACTGGTCTCCCGTCGCGTCGTCGTCCTCATCCGACAAGATCTCAACATATTTCTTCGGCGCAGCGCGAGCAGGACGGGATGGCGCCGTCCGCGCAGGAGGCGCCGGAACCGAGTCGTACATCTCATCGTCAGAGCTATCCACGAGCCTCTTCGGCGGCGCCTTCTTCGGTTTGGGCGGCGAGGCAGGCTTCATGCTCTTCGAGATCTTTCGCGGTTCAGGCTTGTTGGAAGCACCCGACGGCCCAGCCTTGGAAGAGAAGTCGGTCACCGCAGACTGCGCAGGTGAGGATTTCTTCTTCTTGGGAGGCTCATCATCACTGTCGCGCGCACTGTCGAGACTGAGAGAACACTGATGAGCACGGGAAGAAAATAATCAGGAAATGAAAGCACCTCTTGCGCTTCGGAGCAGCCTTTGCTTTCCCCTTGCCTTTCGGCGGTTCTTCAAAGTCCTCGTCGTCTGAATCGATAGAAAGCGCTTTCGCCTTGTTTGGTGCCCGCTTGACAACCTCGACGTCACTGTCCGAATCCTCCGCCACTTTCTTGGCCGCCGCCTTTGTCTTTGCCGGTGGGGGATCGTCAACATCCATGTCGTCTTTCGCGGCCTTCTTGGGCGGGGCCCGTTTCCTCGGCGGTGGTGGCGCACTGGGAGGCTCGTCGTCGTCATCCTCGTCCTTCACAGCAGCAGCCTTAGTAGGCCGCTTCGACTCGGGGGCCTTGCGTTTAGTAGCCTTGATAGGCTGGAAATCGTCCTCTGAGTCGTCGTCACCCCCCTTTTTTTCTACCGCTGCCGATAGACTTCCGGGTCCTGAGAACGGTCTGCTTCTTCTTAATTCTCTTCCCGTTGGCGTCCAAGGTCTTCTTGACCTCGAGCTCGTGCTTCAAAGCCTGCAGCCAATTTGGATCAGACGACGAGCCAACGGAGGTCAAAAAATCTACTTGCCTCCCACGCCTCCAGGAACTTGTCGAGGTCAGTACTCCACATCTCCTTGGGCGAGATCTTAAGTAGTGCAAGCAGCTCCGCCTCCTTGTCGCCCGCACTCTGGAGCAATTTCTCGATCTAGCACGAAAGTCAGCGAAATTCAGCGGACAGATCTTCCGAAGCACGCACCTTCTCCTTTGTCAGGCTGGAGATAGCCATCCCAAGAAGATAATCATAATCGCTTGCGTTGGATTTATCGTCCTCGTCGTCCTGCTCCAAGGCGGCTTCCTCTTCGCCAGCCTCCTTGGCTTTGCTGATCTTAGGGAACGGCCGGAATTTGTGTTTCTTGAGGTCGACGACAATGTCGGCTTTCTTGCGATTGGAGATGATGAGCTCGCGATCAACAATCATCTTCACAAATCGCGCTTGATTCGTCAACTTTTCAAACACATTTTGCAGCTCGGCAGCCAGATGATCCTGGAGACAGAAGACAGCTCAGCCTCGCCTGAATATCAAAGGAAAGCGAGACGAAAATTACCTTTCGTTTCTGGTAATACGCCAACCGGACCGGGTAAAAGTCCTCGATAATCTCCTCCGGCGAATTGTACTTCTTGATCTTGCCGTCGAAATCAAAGCAGATCATGTTCGACGTGGTGAGCTTGGACGTAAGCTTGAAAAACTCGACCAGGCCCTTCTCCTCCGCCTTCTCGAGGTTCTTCGCGTCCATCGAGATCACAAAGTGCACATTCTCGTTGTCGTGGTGCTCTTTATACTCCTGCACAGCGGGTGAGCGAACGTCGCCAGCAACGCAAAACAGGTAAACAAACAAACCTTAATTGTCCCAGGCTCGTTGTCCTTGCCCGCGATCATAGCCTCGAGCTCGACCTTGTACGCGGTCGTCCACTTGTGTATGGGCAGCTCCCTGATCTCGACAGTCGTCGCGTTGACTTTGTTCACCACCCCAATCACGTCGTACTTGTGCTTCGCGGTGGGCTTGATCTCGCCGATGAAGCCGCGCCACCAGGGATGCATCGGGACCATCTCCTCGCCCGCAATCATCCGGCGCAGATTCGCGACAATGTCCGTGGGGTTGAAGCACGGGATGTTGGTGCTCCATCCTGAAAACGCCAGTCAGCGAATCTAACGAGAGCGTAAAGTGAGGGACTGACCGGTGCCGATACCCTCCGCGCCGTTGATGAGAACCATCGGTACGACGGGTATGTACCACTCCGGCTCGACGATGGTATTATCGTCCTTCTGCTGGGTCAGAAGGGGGTCGTCGTGGGGGTGGTAGATGGTCCGCGAAATGGGGGTCGGCTTCGTGAAGATGTACCTAGCGGACGCCGCGTCCTTGCCTCCTTGGTCGCGCGTACCGAACTGTCCTTCCGGCGACAACAAGTTGATGTTATTGCTGCCAACATACGTTTGCGCCAGATTGACAATCGTCATTGCCAGACTCTGTTCGCCGTGGTGGTATGCTGCGTGCTCTCCGATGTAACCAATAAGTTGAGCGACCTAAAAACAATCAGAGTCAATGAAAACGAAAAACCAGAGGCGACGTACCTTGAGTTCCGTCTTCATGTTCCGTTTATAGCAACCCCACATGACCTTTCGTTGACCAGGCTTGAGTCCGTCGGCAACAGAGGGAATGGATCGAATGTTGTCCGCCATCGAGAACAGAATCAGCTCCTTGTTGATGAAGTCAGCGTACGGAATCTCTTCCAGTCGGTGGTCCAAGAACGTTCCAGGCTAAATACCCGTTAAGTAAGGTCACCGGCTCAACACGAAGGGTAAATAATACCTTGAACTGGCGCAACCATTCCTTGCGCTCATCCGCCTTTTTCTTGCTGAACGCGAGCTCGATGAGGTCCCTATCGCCTTCCTGCGTGCGGGCGAAGGGAATCATATGCTTCTCCATGTGACTGAAGTAGTCGCGAGCGTCCGAGTCCTTACTCGTCCCCAACCCCTGGACGGTCTTCGTTAGTGCGCCATCATGGCTGGGACAAAATCTACCAACCTTGTAATACTTGACTCCCCATTTATCCGAGCCGGGAGTCTCCTCCGTCCACTGCTCATACTCAGGAATCGTGAAGAAATCTTTCCGTTTGTCTCCTTTCGTCACCTGGCAAGCCGTCAGCTAAAAGAAAGAATGTCGAAAGGCCGAAACTTACTCGGACAATGGGGGTAACAAACTCTACGAGGAAATCCTCAAGCTTGAGAAGAGAAGGGTAGAAGTGATCAAGGAAGTTGATAATGAGACCCTTGATATGAGACCCATCGTGATCCTGCAAACGGCTAAGTAAAAGGACAAGTCGAGGAACGACGGGAAAGCAAACCTGATCGGCCATGATCATAAGCCGACCGTATCGCAAGCTGGCGGTGCTATCGTAAACCTTGCCGTGCTGCAGACCCATAATCTGTTTAATATTCTGGATCTCCTCGTTCTTCATGATCTGGTCGTGTCTTGCTTCCCGCACATTGAGCAGTTTTCCGCGGAGCGGGAACACGCCGAAGTTGTCACGGCCGACGACGCTCAGACCAGCGATGGCGAGAGACTTGGCCGAGTCTCCTTCGGTTAGAATGAGGGTGCAATCCTTCCCGTGCTTCGTTCCGGCGTTGTTCGCATCGGCCAATTTGGGCAGACCGGTCAAACTGGACAACGAGATCAGCGATTTTCAAACAAACAAATAAACTCGACATACCGACTGCGTTTGGTGCCATCAGTCTTCTTGTTTTGCTGGTCGGCCTTGAACTGGGCCCAGTTGAGGATGTGCTCGATGATCGGAGACTTTTGGACTGCGAACGAAATGAGTTACAGCAGCGGGCGATTCAAAACTGAGCGGACGTACCCTTCTTCATAAATTCTTCAGAAAGTACAGGTTTCGTCCCGAACTTCGAAGCTTGCAGCGTAAGCGTATCCTTCGTCTGACTGTCGAACGTCGGGTTTTCGACCAAACAATTCACAAAGATCCACATATGATTCTTGATCTGCGCTGCCTTGACTGTCGCCGCCTTGTTCTTCTTCCCGATAGCAGCGAGGAGGTTCTTCGAGATCTGGTCCGCAATCAAGTTGACGTGCGTTCCTCCCTTCGTAGTCGAGATCGAGTTGGCAAACGCCACATGCTGGAACTGCCCATCGGACACGGCGAAACCGACCTCCCACCGATTGCTGATCCTCTCGTAAATGAGGGCCGGCTTCTCAACGGTGGCAGCATCGCCGCCGGCGGCCTCGTTCGCGGCCTTTGTCGCCGAGGAGATGTACAGCTCAACGTACTGCTTGAAATTCTTCACGTTGGTGATCCTCTTGTCGTTGAGGAACACCTTGACGTCCTTGACCGTCCCAGCCATGTCGTAGACGCGCTTCCGAAGAAGACTGGCGGTATCGTCGTCGATGGACTGCATGCCGAAGCGCTTGAGGTCGGGGCGGAAGGTGATCTTCGTCCACTCCTCGCCCTTGCCGTTCTTTGTGATCTTCGCCTTCCCACACGTCCCCATGTTGTTCGTCCACGTCTGCTTGTACTTCTGCTCCGTCTTCCTGTCGGCAGTCTCGACGGTGAATTCGTGGGAGTAGATGTTGGCGAGCTTGGCACCATAACCATTACGACCACCGGTGAGTTTCTTCTCGTCATCGTCGAAGTTGGACCCCGCGAGGAGATGTCCGAAGATCAGTTCAGGAATGTAGCAGTTCTCCGTCGAGTGTATCTCAATGGGAATCCCGTGGCCGTTGTTGTACACGGAAATTGTGCCTTCCTCGACGTCAATTTCAACTTTCAGCATGTCCATGTTGGGGTCGTTAATCTAGTATCTGTGTGAATAGAGCGTGAAAGCATATAGGAAAGCGGGGTACCTTGTGGTCAGCGGCATTGACGAGAATTTCATCAACAATTTTGAAGAAACCAGGCACGAAGGTGACCTCGCGCTGCACCATCCGATTGGTCTCCTTGTCGTGCGTCCACATATTCTGCGTAAGCGTTTCCACACTCCCGATGTACGAATCAGGACGCTTCAGGATGTGCTCGATTTGCGTGAGCTAGGTGGCATTGAGTGCGGAACCCAACAACGTGTTCGTCGACGCGACGCACCTTGGTGTATTTCTCCGACGTGGTCTTCTTCTTCCCCACCGGGTTGGCAATATCATTCTCCATCGAGGGACCAGCTGCCTCCCCATCCGACGCGTCGTCACCGCTCTCGTTCGCCTCGTTGCTG
Organism: Mycena olivaceomarginata; assembly: GCA_029378375.1. Taxonomy (NCBI): domain Eukaryota; kingdom Fungi; phylum Basidiomycota; class Agaricomycetes; order Agaricales; family Mycenaceae; genus Mycena; species Mycena olivaceomarginata. Next base: position 60,523 of record JARKIC010002183.1, on the reverse strand, counting down.
TCGACGAGGACCTTCTTCTTCGGCGCGGCTTTGGCCTTGCCCTTGGTTGCTGCAGCCGTAGCCTTGGGCTTGGCGGGTGCTTTGGCAGCCTTGGGTGCGGCTTTGGGCTTCGCCGGCGCCTTCTTGGCCTAGATGGAGCGCGCTCAACAACTGGCGAAAGGGTAGCAGCGAGCGCAGTCCATACCTTCTTCGCTGCGGGCGCGTAGCCATCAGATTCAGACCCGCCGTCGTCGACAAAGTCGAAGTTCTCGCCCTCTGAGGAGCTCATTGCGAAGTGGCGCGTGTGGGTGGTGGTTGGATTCAGGTTGGAGAAGCACGCGTGCCTGTGTTTATTGATCGTTTGTTCCCACGTGATGCGTGGTGCTGTAGGAAATTTAATTCGGCATCGCAATGCAGCTCGCAGCATCCACGGCAAAGAGCGTGTAGAGATGCAGAAAAAACGAGGGATAGGCCAGTCTAAGCCGAACGAGTTGCGGAGTAGGGCAGGTAAAATTTCATAGGTCACGGGATCTACTTCACTAAACCACCGCGACGCGACGAGGAAACACAAATAATTTCTACCATTCAAACTACGTATACGAATCGAAGCTACTGATACAGATTGAAGTCAGATTGAGCGCGATTTTTTTTGGAAGCGTTCCGTCCGAAAAATACTTGATAAATCAACGGTATACTTGTTCCAGGGTCAATGCAGGGTAATGACCCTGCCTCCAGTTCAGATTTCAACCCAACGCAGATCGAGGAGACGGCGAACACAAAGGGATAAGGTGTGGCGGCCCACAGCGAACAATCTTGTGAACCTGCCGTCCGCAAACGATATGGAGCGCAGAAAATAGCTTGAGATTCGCATTAACAGTCCGTTTGCCACAACGCAGATCGAGGAGACGGCGAACACAAAGGGATAAGGTGTGGCGGCCCACAGCGAACAATCTTGTGAACCTGCCGTCCGCAAACGATATGGAGCGCAGAAAATAGCTTGAGGTTCGTATTAATAGTCCGTTTGCCAATACTTCCCGAGCCTAGCTTGATGGTTACTGCTGCCCTCCTAGAGGTGGCGGCCTCCGTGAGCCAGTAGCAAACCACCGGCTGAACGTAGGACTTGAGGAATTGAGGGAAACGATCAGGCCCCAAGTCGTTCTTCGCGCTGACCCAGAACCCACGGACATACAGCGATCCTTCCGGGCTCCATTATCCCTCCGGCGACGCGTGGAATGACGAGCGAGCAGCCAGGAGCTGTGGCCGGATCAAAGCTATAGTGCGCCTCGGGGTCCTGGCTGAGTGGGAATTGCGTGCTTGGGCTGTACGAGAACGTGTAACACTCTGCGTATGCAATGGCACTAAGCTGGGCGCGAGCTGCGAGCGAGCGAGCGATAGCAGATAAGGTCAAGGGGCCGCGCGCGCCGCAAATGTGTCTTGATTGAGTCAAACGTAAAGTGAGGCTTGAACTGTAACGATAATAATTGTGTGGGTGGGGCTCACCATCGGAAGTCTCAAGCCCCGTAAACAGTAAAGGGAGTGCAGAAAGCGCGCGAGGTATTTACGCCTATGGGGGTGTTAGCTTGGCGTGTAATCCCTGTGCAAGACGTCGAGAGTCAAGACAGGCGGCTCGCAGGTTGGGAACATTCTTGGAGTACGTTGAGGGCCGACAAGTTGTCCAATACAAGGTTTAGCACGCTAGCTTCGCGATGGCGCAATCGACACACGTTGAGCCATATACGTCCTCGACGAGCTCGACCTCGGCGATTGAACGCATCAGCATTAGATGCAGACTTGAATCGAATCCAATCACAAGACAGATCAGGAACATTATATAGCCTTCCTTTTCCCACTGCAGTTCTCTGTCCGGCGCGGTACTCACAGACCTCGACCCCGACTTGTACACCCCAAGCTTGTTGCGGACCATGGTCAGTAGCTTTTCATTGCGGGTACAGACGCGCTGACACTCTCGCGCATAGGTTTTCGTGAACAACAAGAAATTCGCTTGGTACGAGTCTCTGTTCTCCCCGTTATCCAGCTCCTCATATTCCCCAGCGAATCGTGTATCAAGGGCCACCGCTCCTCGTCCTGTCACCACACCGACCGCCCGCTCTTTGAAATCAAGAAAAAGGGCCGCCCCGTCTCGCAATGTGAAAAGTGTCGCGAGCTCCGACAATCCCGCCGCGTACATTCCAAGTGCAACTGTCCCCAAGACGAAGCGCCCTCTCGCGGTCTGCTCCTGCCGTCATCGTCCTCGAAATGTGCGGTTATACTGTCCGGCTCCAATTAATCTCGCTTATGACAATCTGCAGCTCGGAGGTACATCCCAATCTTTCCCGCGCTCCCCAATGGCCTTCGGGACGTCCTCCCAGTGTCCTCGACCTCATCCGTCCCTCCCGATTCTCGGCAGCGAGGTTAGCCCCTAGAATTAACCCGCGCTGCTTCTCGTCTCTCATCTCACACTTACAGTCGATTCGCTCTTGAATCCCTGCAACTGCAGGAGCGTCTGGAAGTGCAAATGCCGCGCGGCGAATTCTGCCCCGTCTCCTCGCCCAGCGGCAGAAGCGGGCGGTCTCGCAACCCTCGCCCGGGCCGCTGCGTTCTGCTGTAACGCGCCATCAGCCGCCGCCCCCCAGAAAGACGCCGGCCCCTCCCCACCCAAACGCCAGACCTCCCGCCCCCACAGCCCCAACCACGGCGCGCACAAGCGCCCCAAACACATCAGCACCACCCCCGCGCGCCCCGTCGGCGGCCCCGCCCTCGCGCCGATCCTGTACGACGCGTCCCTCCCCTCGCCCTCGCTCCACATCCCCGCCTTCGCGGTCATGCCCCCGATGAGCACGATCACGTCCCTCGCGGGCTCGGGCTGCACGTGCGGCCTCGAGTGCGCGTGCCCGGGGTGCGTGGAGCACCGCGGGCCCGAGCACGCCGCGAGGGACCGGCGGAGCTGCGCGGACGGCTGCGGGACGTGCGTCGACGCGCGCGCGGGGCTCGCGCTGCCCGGGCTCGATTCGTACGCGCTGCCCTCGGCGGCGTCCGCGTCCAGCAGCAGTGCGCTCGCGATGACGACGAACAGCATCATCGACCGGTTCCTCGCGCGCGCGGCGGCGCTCCCCGCCCCGCCCACGAACCGCAGAGCCGGCGTCGGCGTGAGCTTCGACCCGACGGACGTCGCGGTGTACCTCCCCGGCTCCGGCTCCGGCGGCGGCGCGGTCAACCTCCCGAAGCTCGAGTGCTGCGGGGGGCAGTGCTCGTGCCCCGCGGGGGCGTGTAGCTGCCGCCAGTCGTGCAACGGGTGCTGCAGCGAGCACGCTGCGAGCAGCGGGTTCAAGTTTGGCGGCGCGGGCGCGGGTGCGCCGCGTGCTTCTCCCGCGAAGTCGTGCTGCGCGGGTAGGTAACGCTGGCCCCACCGCTAGCACGCCGTCTTCTTGCTTGGCGTTGGCGTCCATGTATTACCACTATTTTATGCTTCCGTCTTATTGGATATAGGTTCTTTCTTCCTTTCTTTTCTTTCGATTACTTACGAGTTGGGCCGGGTCGGGTTGAGTTCGTTGAATACGAATTGAGATCGAGATGCATGAGGTGATGTCGTGTACGAGTAGCTACTAGTTAGCACGTAGTCAGTCGAGTCGAGTCGAGTCGAGGAATGCGAATGAACGAAAAGTTCAATCCGTTTGCCGTTAGTATGTCTGTATTGAAATTGAGTTTGAATATATCGCGGGTATGCAAGCTAATGCCAGGAGCCCTCCCTATACAACAAAAAAATTACACGAGCCCGCTCCCGATGCCACCCTTCTGCTTCTGTCCGATTCCAAGATTCCAAGCAACGCCCATACGTCTTTCTGCCAGGAAAGGACCGATACCGCGCTGCGGTCGGCCGCTTACGGCTACACTCTGTCAACCAAATCAATTGCAAGTAAGTAAATAGAGCACGCAAGCGCGCGCAAGAAGCAGCAGCAGCTAGGAAAGAACAATACGAACGTGTCGTCTGCGGGGGGACGCGCCAGAAGGCGGAAGGGCAGGCCGAGGCGTTAACGGGCGGAACGCGGCAGCGGAATACAGCGAAGCGCACCGTGGTATTCGAACTGCGTCTAACGCGTATAGTGAGCAGGGTTTGCGCGCAGATAAGATCCGGCACACATTGCACCGAGTGTAATGTGTGGCGCGAGGAGGGGACGCACCTTCTTCGGGTTGTCCGGCGCGTTGCGCACGTAACGGTCGTTGTCGACGGGCCTGCCCGGGGCGCGGTTCAGTCAGTTCGGCGACCGGACGACACAAGCGGGGTCCGGCGCGAGATGAAACAAAAGGCAGAGGCAAATGGGCGGCGCACCGTTCTTTTTTCTGCGCGGGGTAGGGCGTGCGGTGCGATAGGTTAGCTTAGCTTAGGTTGCTTGGTTTACGCAGGGCAGGTAGCGGGATGCACGCGTGTGTACATACCTTGCACGAAGCGAGCATGCTCTGCAGGGTGACACAGACCGCGATGACACTCAGCACCGGGGACCTGGCGGGCGCAAGCGTCAATAGGGGCCCAGGCCTACATACAACCCGTCCGCACGAACGCACGCACCATTCATTCCCGAGAATTGAGGCGCAGATCTGCGGTCGGGATTCAAATTGAATGGAACGCGGCCGAGTGCGTAGCAGGTGGACGTACGTGGCCGTTGGAATATACGTGCTGTCCGTCGGAGAGATAAGCACGCGAGATCCGGAGCGAATAGAGCAGGGCAGCTTCGCACCGGGTGGACGGGGGACTGCCTGCCGTCTGTAACGACAAATTGCACGGCAGGCGAAGAGATGGGGTATTGTGCGTCGAATCGGAACTGCAGTGTGTACGCCTCGGACTTGCGGAAAGCAAGTATGAGCGGCAGGAAGAATGCGGCGACGCGTCGAGGGGTATTACCTGGTACAGAGACTCTCCCATTACCTCAATGGTGAACCACCTGGAACACGGGTCTAGAATCGGATGCACAAGTGGATTGCTTAATTACCATGTCGAAAAGTCATCGGCCTTGACCAGGTTTATGCCTGACAGGAGCGTGTCGGTGCCCTGGGTTTGGCCGAATAGAGTATGTTGCTCACCAACGGGGCAGCCCTCTGATTTGATCTCGGAAAGCTCTTTGGCAAGACGTCTAGATGCTATGGATGCCATGTTGTCGTTGCAGTCAAGGACTGCGATCAACGGGATGGCCTGTGTTTACGTACAAGGCCTGCGATCAAAGTGATGGCCGGTGTTTACCCTGGACAGTGCAGCCAAGCACCCTAGGGTATATAAAGCAAGGCCAAACAGAGATTTCTTCATGTCATGTCTCTCCGCCTTAGAGTCACCTACCATCCCAAACTACACCCAGGGACGTACGGCGCTCGTGGGGATGCAGATCATAGTCTCACCGCGTCATAACTGGAGGGTGTATCTTGCTACACTTTGCGCTTTGATCTGGCGAGATACATTCTTCGTTGTACATACACACATCTATGCTTCAACTACTACTTCTTTTGCCTCAGCTTCCGCTACCCGCTGCTCCCTGTCCTTGTTAATGTCAGCCAGAATCGCCCCTGCACCAGAATCGATCAGTATTTTCGCCAACTTGGCCCCAACTTTTTCTCCGTCCTCGACGCTCCCAACCGTCTCCTTGAGGGTGTGCTGAACGTGTCGGCTTCCATCCAGCGAAGTCACACAACCAGTCAGCTCCAGTTCGCCCGCGTCGCTCAGCCGAGTCGACACGCCCACGGGCACGCTGCACCCGCCCTCAAGCACCCTAAGACACGCGCGCTCTGCGAGACACGACCACTGCGTCGCGCGGTGCGTCAGCTTCTTGCACAGCTCCAGCGCCTCGGCGTCGTCGCTGCGGATTTCCACCGCCAGCGCGCCCTGCGAGACGGCGTGGTAGAGCGTGGGCGGGCGGATGTCCGCCGTGAGCCGCGCGCCCATCCCGTTGCGCACCATCCCGGACTTGGCGAGGATGAGCGCCGCGTACGGCCCGTCCTCCGCGTCCAGCTTCGCCATGCGCGTGTTCCTAAGTCGCCGTCGTCTGAGTAAAAAAATGAGTGAAAAGCGGCAACGCACAAGTTCCCCCGCACGTCCAGGAACTTGAGCCCGGGGAACTTCCTCCGCAGCTGCGCCACGCGCCGCACGCTGCTCGTCCCCACCACGCTGCCCGCGGGCAGCGCCTCCAGGCTCGTCCACGGCTTGCCGGCCTTGACGACCAGGCTGTCGACGGGGTCCTCCCGCTCGAGCACCGCGCCGATGACGCACCCCGCGGGCAGCACCGTCGGCACGTCCTTGAACGAGTGCACGAGCATGTCGACCGCGCCGTCCTTGAGCGCCACCTCGAGGTCCTTCGTCCACCTAATCGCGCCGATGCTCAATGTGCTGCTGCGGCAGTGCGCGAGGGCGACTCACAGAGCCTTCCCGCCGAGGAGGTACAGCGCCTGCGACTGGTTCCGGTCGCCCGCCGTGCTCATGAAGGACGTCGCGAACCGCGGCCGGGACTCGTCTGCCGCGCCTTCCGGGTCCGGGTACAGCGCTTCGAGGCTCGCGAGGACGATGTTCGTCTGGATCTGCGCCAGGTTCGAGGCGCGCGAGGCGAGCGTGAATGTGCGCGGCGTCGACATGAGTTGCTTTTGGTAGGTGAGGGGTGGGTAGCGCGAGGGTTCGTGTCAAGTAATAATTTATGTATTTGCCTCCGTCCGACACCACCACACGAATCCCGATCGATAGTACATATCCGTATCAGTTCCCACAGTGCACACAGGGGCATTCCGGTTTCTTCGCCCTCCCGTGTAGGCTGCAGCGGAGCCGGGCTATCCAGTTTCTCATCGTCCAAACCAAGAATCGCGGTTGGGTAGCTGCCGCTGCGTCCCTCGGATAGAGTCTCAGTCTGCAGCTCACCAGATCCCTCGTGGCATCGTCGAAATGAAAAGTTCTGGTTGGATACTTAAATAATCTCGGCTTCAAGAAAGCCGGCCCAAAGAGAGTAAACTGGCCCACCCCGACGTCCTCGTCGTGCTCGCTGCTCGCCTCCCATCCTAGTCCGTTCGCTGGCCCGGAAATCAAACAATCAAGCCTCGTCCGCCGTCCCAGGGCCGCGCGCCCGGCGACCCCCCCTGGCCGGGCGTGTCAGTGTTCATCGGCAGCAGCAAGCACTGCAGAATCTCCCGCTGGATACTTAGCGCGGTTCGACGTCTGTCTGTATCGCCGAAATTGCTTGGACTCCTCAGTCATTATTTAAATCACGACGGTCTCTCGAGTATCAGTCGTAATGCGCATGAAGCCAAGGCTTGCTTGAATACTGGGTTAGCGCTATCCATTCGACACCCCATTGGAACTGCAACTTGAAGCGCAATGCATATGGTCCTCCGCGCTTATTTAAACTATTCCTTGGATTTCAAGTTGTCGCCACGGTTTAGGAATAAACTCCTTTGGCCAAATCCACTCAGCCTACTACTGCCGGGTCCCTAGTTGACGACGCCTACCTGCCCTCCGAGCGTCTGTATCCCGGCCCCGGCGCAGGGGAAGATTTTGGTGTGCAGCTCGAGGGTGTGGATACGCAGTGGGCTGTGGCCAAATCCACTCCTACTGCTGTCCAGCCATTCCGAATCGACGCAACCAAAACGAACAGGCCCGCACAGTACACGGCCGCGATTGGGGAGCAGACTGTTCATTTATTTCGTGCACGAAAAAATCCGACGACGAAGACGCCACCCCGCTCTTGTCAATGCTCATTCATGGCTGGCCAGGTTTGTTTGTGTCTTGCTGCGCACAAGCACTACAGTGTTTATCATCGTCAGGCTCCATTCAAGAATTCCTTCCCGTCATCAAGCCGTTGACCCAGTCCTGGGCTAGTCCGACCGGGAAAAACGTATCGTACAACTCCCTCCCTGGATTTCTCTTCTCATCTGCGCCGCCCCAAAACTGGTCGGACGTCGAAACTGGCCACCTATTTAACACGCTCATGACGGACGTGCTTGGTTACTCCAAGTACGCGCTGCACGGGACGGACTGGGTACTCGTTTCCTCACTCTGTGCTTCCTGACTTTCGGCTCGCAGATAATGAAGGTTCTGACATCGGCTACCACATGTACGAGTCGTTCAACACAACCGTGCGCGCGGCGCACTTTGTCTTCCTCCCCTTCCGGCCGCCGTCGCCGCAAGAGATCGCGGACAAGAACATCACGCTCTCGGATGTCCAGAAAATCGCGCGGCAGCGCACTGTGGACTGGCTCATGACGGGCCAGAGCTATTTCCAGGAACAGACCTACAAGGTGCGCAGCCGTTTTGGTTTGGATAGCGCGTTTCGACGGCTTGGAACTCATGAACAATGATCATTGTGCAGCCCAACGACATTGGTCTCGCATTGTACGACAACCCCGTCGGGCAATTGGCCTGGATCAGGGGCAGCACCAAAGTTCTGGTCCGACCCCCGCGCCGGGACGGGCCCGTCCGCGCTCACCCACACCGCCATACTGACCTCGGTTTCGCTCTACTACCTCACCGGGTCCTTCCAATCGTCTGTGTGGCAATACGCCCGCAACGCAGGCGCTTTCTGGACGGAATACACCAAGCCGCCGACGGACGCACCGATGTTGTACAGCATTTACGCGTACAATATCGTCTTTTGGCCGCAGGAGTATGTGGAGAAGGTGGGGAATTTGGTTTCGTATAAAGGTGTGTTCTTTTGTATGGCCGTTGTTGAACGTCGACTGGGGAAACTGATTGAGTTTGGTATTTAGAACACGACTTTGGCGGACACTTTGCCGGGCTGGACAACCCACCGGCGCTTATCGAGGATATCCGAGAGATGTGGAAGGGGCTTTACTTCAAATGAAAGCAGCTAATCTTGTCTTTCCGTCGTAAGATGCTTACTACTCAATCTTTTTAATGCACAAAGCAAGCCGCCGGCATTCTGATCTGGTGGAATTCAAGGCGGAATAAAACTGGGTTGCGCCTGAGTAGCAGCGTGTAGCTTGGCAAAGCAATGTGAATGCAATTTCTCGGGGGGAACCCGATTTCGAGAGAAGCTTGCCCTCATACTTCAAATTAATGACTGAGCCCGACAGGGAATGTGCGCCTCAAGGAGCATCTTATTTCATTTCGTAGCAGGTTGGGGAAGCCAAGTAACTATTAAGACGAAGAGTTGGAGTGAAATTGAATCCTTATGAGGAGTGGCAGTGATGGCATCATCGTCTTGCAATCGTTCCTTCATAATCAATACCGCATGCGCACCTCTTGTATTCTTGATATACCTGGACAACTCGTGAACGTTCAATACTTCAACAGAAGAAAACAAGACAGACTCTGAATTGGATTCGTCGCGCGTGCCCGAAAAACAAACGCGTCGTAGGCTCACAGGTTCCGACTCTGGCGAGTCGTACCTGTACCACTCTGGCTCATACCCGTGAACTGCGTACCGCCCCCTCCGCGTGCGCATGAAACCCCGGTGTCGTTGATCAGAGTTCCTGGGCGCGACGTTCTCGGGGTCCAAAAAAACGAGGGCCGAGTCCGATTGGTCCGACGGGCGGCTTCAAGAACCGTGCATGGTTACTCTAGTGTCCCTCACCTGCACTCTCTGTCTTTTGAAACCCCAAGATTGTCGTGACCTCTGTTGGAAGATAAAGCTCCAGTGCGTTGTGGAACTAGGGCTGGAATGGAGAATGTCTAGCAATACGTCTCTTGTTTCTTGATAACAACAAAGGACAAAGGCAAAAGATCGCAGGACATACCGTTCACGCGCATCGTCCTTCGACTGGATGCATTTCCTATTTGGTTCGGGATGCGACTGGCGGCGGTTTGTCCCAGCATGGTAGACGGGGCGAAGGGCAGACGCTTGTGAGACCCACTGTTCAAGCACGCAGCCTTTCAAGACCATGCTGGCTGCCGAAGCGTGGATTGGGTGAATGCTGGACGCGGCGCCTGCTTTGCATCGCTTGTCATGAAACTGGAAGCGCGAGCCTTGGGAGTCGAAACGCGACGCTCGCATTGTCCCGCTGTGGTTGGGCTGTTGTCGGTGAGAACTGATCCTACGGTCATGTGAAGCGCGCCGGCTAGACCTCCTACTCTGTTTGAGCAAAGATGTCGTACTCGGCGGGCGAAGAACGTTCGTGCTCGTGCTCTGAATTGTACTGGCTTTAAACGAAAGACGAAAAATTCCGATCGGACACCCGGCGAGATTCAAGCTCAATAGGGGCATGTATCCCCTCGATCCTAGGCTATCCTGAGGTCGACGATGGAAGCAAACGTGAAGTGCGATTCCATGGCCCAAGCTGTGGTTTCTACCTCGCGTCACGTTCGCCGCGTCTCCTCCCTATAAAAGCTGCGTGACCACTGTGACAAGCTCGTTCTGCTCTTGGCTCCCAACCTTTAGCAAGAAATTTGAGTTCTTCTACAAAATGTACACCCTCGCAACCTCCCTCACCTTCTGCCTCGTCCTCATAAGTCTTGTCAAGACAGGCTTTCTCGGTGTCGTCGCATCCTTCTCCAGCGTCCTCGCTGCGTTCATCGTTGTGAACATCGTCGCTCTCAACGTCGTTCTACTACTTCCCCGCCTTTTGAACATTGTTGCGTTTGGCAAGCGCGCACGCGTTCCCGTGCTCTACGACCTTTCCCGACTCTCAGCCTATGCTGCTCCGACGGAGAGCTCGATGTCGATGAATGGCCAGACGTCCCGGTACACACGCATCTTCGCACGTTGATCCTGCGTGCCAACACCCCAGATGAGGACGCCCGGATGTGGCTGGTTCTCGATCGCCTCACACTCCCTGTGTTGCGCACCCTCGAGGTCATAGAGCTCTGCATGACCCTTGACTCGCTTGTGGCATTTGTTTCGCGATCGCAGGGTTCGCTGGACGAGCTCCGAGTGACTCACTCGACGCTGAGAGAGTCGGCGCACCGTGATTTGCTACCCTCACTTGGCGCAATTTCGCTGGACCGCCAAACACGCCGGAGTTTTCGGAGAACTCGTAGCGAACTATCCGGAGGAGTCTCCCTTCCAGATCTGTTTTTGGAACACCCAGTAACCCAGCGCCGCTTAAAACATCTTCAGAGGGTAATACGTCCCACACCGCCTGTTCCTTGATTCCCAGCACTCAGAAATATCCCTCGCCACTCTCTCTCTCTCTCTTCTACCATGTCATCCGAATATGACTCCATCGGCGATTCATACATCCAAATCAAAACCATCCCAATAGCGCAATATCTCGAGCTTCCCGCCTTCCATGCAGCTATCCAGCCGTACCTCACTGGACACGCATGCGTTCTGGACCTCGCCTGCGGCACTGGCTTCTACAGCCGTCTCTTACTGACGTGGGGAGCGTCATCGGTGCTGGGCATCGACATCAGCCCCGCCATGATTGACGCCGCCCGCGCCCACCCAGACACTGCGGCCAGTCAAGATCGCCGGCTCGCTTTTCACGTCGGCGACGCGCGCACGCTCGGCGCCCTGCCCGAGCCCCCCGCCCCGTTTGACATCGTAACCGGCGCGTGGCTGCTCCACTACGCCGCCAGCAGCACCGAAATGACCGCCATGTGGGAGACCGTCGCGCGCAACCTCCGCCCCGGCGGCGTCTTTGTGGGGCTCACGCCAGAGCCGGTCGCCGCCGGTGACTTCACCTCATATGTGGCCCTTCAGCGCGTACTGCGGGCACAGAATCCGGGTCTCCTTGGCATCGATGTCGAGTACGACGCGGACCTGCTCGCGAGCGAGGAGGGCTACCGTTTCACGCTTACGCCACAGGTGGATGAGGCGTTTTCGTTTCACGCTTACCATCTCCCGAGGGATGTTTACGAGGCTGCAGCGAAGAAGGCGGGAATGACGGGCGAAATCGAATGGCGCGTTGTGGAGGTCACGGAGGAGGCGCGGGCGGCGATGGGAGAAGGGTATTGGGACCGTTATGCGGAGGAATTCGTGCCCAAGTATGCCGTCATAATTGTGCGCAAGTGACGAATCGATATCTTGACGTTTCGCCGAGTGGACGAGTATAAATACAAGGGTGGGATTCAAAATGCGAGTGAGTCCGTATTTTTCAACCTTCCTAAGCATCGACATTGGCTCACTCATGTCTTTAGGGACCTTCATGTACTACGAGTATAAATACGAAGATAATGCCTCTCCCAATTTTACGCGAGTGCCCACGTTCAACTTCTTTAGCGCCGGTTGCATGCGATCTATTTGAGCTTGCTTTCTGGCGACTAGGCAATGAGCGATGGAAAGCAGCGACATTGCATCTTCTTTCAAGGGGCAGGATAAGACTCAGGTCCCTAATGCATGCAATTGTATGAGTCGTAGCTCTCGTGGGCGGAGGTGTTTGAACAGTCTAACCAGGCTAGTGTTCTCCCCTCCCAAGCACCCCCAAGGGCATGCAAGCCATCCTCCAGAACTCTTTGAGATGCTACAGCTCGTTGACATCTGCTCCCACCGTCTCTGAGACGCAGAGTGCTATTTCCTTAATCTTCTGGTGATACTGACGATCTTCCCCAGCATCCAATGCTCGCTGCCCCAGACTTCCCAAGAACTTCACGAAATCCTCCGGAATTCTATGCGACGTTTCACCCCACTGCAACCTGCTCCGACCGCTGGACCAAAACTAGAAATCATCACGCGGGGGGACCCGCCTCTCTACTGGGCGCCTGGGGCCTTCACCGCTGTTTTCGTCTCCGGCCCGCCGGTCTCTCCGATTGAAGGCATGCTTGGTCGGGCACTCGTCCTGCATGGCAGGCTCGCGCCTCACTATTGGGAGCCTGGCCGTTCTGCCGCCGCCGCCGCACCCATTCCCATCGTCCCGCCACCCGCCGCCATATCCACCGTCGCTAGGGTCCGAAGACCCAACTAGATCCATGAGACACTCTTTGACGACGCCGCCTGCCAGCTTGCCCTCATGAAAAAAATTCTTGACGTGTCAAACCCTCCTTGCATGGCTGACGTTTCTTAGTCCGCCGCCCTTATGTGCTCCTTCAATTTCGCTCTCTCTTCTGCCCTCGTCTCTCCTCTTTTCTTTGTCTGCTTCGTGTACATGTCTCTTCTCGCCCACTCCTTGATCGACCAAAGTTTCATCATCTTTTTTTTTTTGGCAGTATGCAACTATTGTATACGTATACCACAGTGCCACTTATCCATGCATTATATTACCCTCGCGTTGGGTTTGCTTGGGGTTGCATGTACGATAGAATGCTGTATCGAGATTTGTGTACTTGGGTTTGGATATAAACGTAATACTTTTGCTTCTTCATCTCCCATAAGTATTCGCGATTGTTGTGCCGCTCGCTTTGCGTCGAAGTCTCGGCGCAGTAGGCCGGCCAGTCATTTTCAACTCATAGTTTGCGCCGACTGCAATGACTGGACCTTTGGCAGACGACGCTCCAGGAAAAGGGAGGAAAAGCACGACGGAACTTGCCAATCAACCTGTGAACTTTCTGGCGCGGAAAACCCCAAACAGGGTGCTCTGTCCGTAGCCAGGATTATTGAGAAGAGGATCCCATGATAGGGCTCAGCACCGTGCATCAAGTATAGGTTGGCGGGCTGGCAGTCCGAATATAAAGGCTCCAAGACAGACGCTGTCGCACCCTGCTAGCGGTCTACATTCTTCTTTTGCTTACAGTCCTGCTCCTTGCAAGCTTCCCGAATGACTTCTTCCTGGTTATCAAATTCCTCGGGACTTGCTCCGGGGAGGAATCATCTGGCGAATCGCCTTCTGGAGGCGGCATTCACCCGGATGGCAGCAGCAGACGCTCATGACCGTCACCGAAGATGAAACCGGGTCAAATAATCATCCACCGGCTCTATCGACGGTGCACACCATAGACGCCATTGGCTAGCCTACTCTGCGGACTTCGCTGGTCTCATTCGCGGTGCCGGCATCTCCTCCGCTTTTTTTTAGCGATGACATTTCGGGCACTGTATCCATTTACAGATGACGCTCGGTCTCGTCGACTCACAAACTCAGGCTTTCTAATCGATGACTCCAAGACAGACGCTGTCGCTCCTCGCTAGCGGTCTGCGTTCTTCGTCTGCTGTTGGGTTATTCTGTACAGTCCTGCTCCTCGCAAGCTCCCCGAATGAATGACAGACTTCTTTGCTGGCTCTCAATCGCTCGGTCGGAAAGATGAAATAGTCCCCAAGTCTCCACTGCATGACCGCAGCTGGATGCTGTGTACTGAGCGATCTGTATGCAGACCCATCGCTCATGTGGAACCGGTATGGGTCGGGACCACAGCTGCAGTGACTCCTGCATCCACATTGCGCATCATGGACGCCATTGGCTGGCCAACTCTGCGGATATCGCTGGCCTCGCTGACAGTGCCGGCATATCCTCCGCTCCTTTTTCTAGCGGTGGTATTTTGGGGAGGGTATTTTGGTCACCCAATCTACTTACAAATGAGGCTCGGTCTGGTTGACTCACAAACTCGTTGTGAAATCTGTTCGCGCGCGTTAATCTGTTTCACGGCCTGTATATCGAGGCCAAGTCTTGCCATCCCCTTCAATCCTGTTAACCCTCAACACGCAGACGCCAGCAACGTCTCCGACTCAGTATACAGCTTCACTTCCGGAACCCCCCCTTGTGCCTTTTAGGCTATTTTGTATGTTAAAAAATGCTCTAAGAGGCCCGCCTCCAGCTCGGAGGTCGGGTGTTTTTATTATGCCGAACGGGGTGCTGACTCACGAAATACTTCCCGGCTCGTCAGGCACATGCGGCGCACACCCCGCCATTGACCGTGAACACCGAAGTTGCTCTGTGAACCAAGGAAGAGCTTGGTCATTCTGCCGATGGTTGTCATTCTTCTGCGGGATTGTCTGCCGTAATGCGCATGAAGCCAAAACTTAAAATACGGGGTCACTGCTCTCCATTCAACATCTCATTGGAACTCGAAGCGCAATGGTCCTCCCAACCCTGTTCCTTGGTTTTGTCGCCACGGCTTTAGGAACTCCTTTGGCCAAATTCGCTGCGACTACCGCCAAGTCCCTGGGTGAAAACACCAACCTACCCTCCGAGCCTCTGTATCCCGGTGCAGGGGAAGATTTTGGTGTGCAGCTTGAGGATGTAGGGACGCAGCGGGCTTTGGCCAAATCCACTGCTACTGCCGCTGTCCACCCATTCCGAATCGACCTTGCCAAGGGCCTCCCGCACCTCGAGTCGCTAGTTAAAAACACCAACCTGCCCTCCGAGCCTCTGTATCCGGACGCAGGGGAAGATTTTGGTGTGCAGCTCGATTTCCTCCGCGATTTGAAGACGCAGTGGGTGGAGGGGTACAACTGGACTGAGCAGGAGGCCGAACTGAATCAGTAAGATGGTGTTTGATCTCAACACTGGCCTAATTTTACAGACCGAAACGATCAGACTCGCGCAATACACGACCACGATTGGGAAGCAGACTGTTCATTTCGTGCATGAAAAATCCGACGACAAAGACGCCATCCCCCTCTTGCTCATTCATGGCTGGCCCGGTTCGTGTCTTGCTGCGCACAAGCATTACGGTGCTAATCGTTATCCCAGGCTCCATCCAAGAATTCCTTCCCGTCATTAAGCCGTTGACTCAGTCCTGGACTAGTCCGAGCGGGAAGAAGGTATCGTACAACGTGGTTGTTCCCACCCTCCCTGGATTCCTTTTCTCATCTGCGCCACCCCAAAACTGGACGAACGTCGAAACTGGCCACCTATTCGACAAGCTTATGACGGACGTGCTTGGCTACTCCAAGTACGCACTGCACGCCACTGACTGGGTATCCCTTGTCCTTGTCACTTTTTTGCAAGACTTTTTTTGGCTCACGAATAATCCAGGGTGCCGACATCGGCTACCGCATGTACGAGTCGTTGAACACAACTGTGCGCGCAGCGCACTTTGTCTTCTTCCAATTCCAGCCACCGTCTCCGAAAGAGATTGCGGACAAGAACATCACGCTCTCGAAAGTCCAGAAAATCGCTCTGGAACACACTATGGCCTGGCTCACGACCGGCCAGGGTTATTTCATGGAACAGACATACAAGGTGCCCAGCCGTTTCGGTAACGCGTTTCGACCCGTGGAACTCATCAATAACTATCATTGTGCAGCCCAACGACATCGGTCTCGCGTTGTATGACAACCCCGTCGGGCAATTGGCCTGGATCGGGGGCATCACCAAGCTCTGGTCTGACCCTCGCGCCGGGACGGGCCCGTCCAAGCTCACACACACCGCTATACTGACCTCGGTCTCGCTCTACTACCTCACCCAGACCTTCCAGTCGGCCGCGTGGCAATACGCCCGCAATGCAGGCTCCTTCCGGACGAAATACGTCAAGCCGCCGACGGACGCACCGATGTTGTACAGCCTTTTCGCGTATAATATACTGATGTTCCCGGAGGATTATGTGGCGAAGCTGGGAAATTTGGTTTCGTATAAAGGTGCGTTACGCTTAGTGGGCGTTGTTGAAGTTCAACATGATAACGGAATTCGGTATTTCAGAACACGACTTCGGTGGGCATTTCCCCGGGCTGGACAACCCTCCGGCGCTCATTGAGGATATCCGAGAGATGGGGCTTTACTTCAAGTGAATAAGCACCGAACCTTCTTATACAAATCCACTCCAGTTTTTTTCTGATATTTTCAATGAATCTATGGTATGCTGTGTCCAATGGACTGTAAGCGTTCGACATTCTACATAATCTGGCGCAATGTAAGGCGGCACAAAACTGGGTTGCGACTGAGAATTTCCCAAGCTACATACGCTTCAATGTGAATGGACCTTCACCCTTCCTGCACCAAAATCAAATTATACATTATGCACTCTACTTACTCCTCCACCCACGCCCACATCTCATCTACACGCATCCTAGATCTAATCAATCCACCGGCGGCACAAACGGCTCGACCAACATCTTGCTAAACTCCTTGAGCTTCTCGGGCCCGCGCACCTCCTCGGTAAGCAGCGGCAGCTGCACGATGTGGAAGAACTCGTCGTAGAGCTCGTGCGCCTCGCCGAGGTACTTTTGCTGCATCTTTTGGCGCACGGAGCAGTGTTCGCAGGAGTTTGCTGGGGGAACGAGTTAGAGGTCGCGGAAATGGATAGAATGAGGGGGAAAGAAGGGAGGAGAGGAAAGGGAGGAGGAAGCGAGAAGAAAGAGAAGAGGCACACATTTCTTCGGAAACAAGAGCTGGTTCACAACGATGTTGTGTGTGTCGATCTCGTAGTTTGTCAGCTCTTGCACGAGCCGCTCCGTTTCGTACAGCGAGAGGAACTCGGAGATGCACACGCAGACAAAGGTCGTTTTTTCCTGGATTAAATGAAGTCAGCTAAGAAACGAGTAGGGAAAGCAGGGAGGCAAGAAAGCCCACGTACAGGGTCCTTGAACTGCGTGTTCACCTCCGTGATGACCTCGCGCATCGAGTCGAGTTTCGCGAACATGTCTTCCTGCGAGCCGGCCTCGCCGCCCATCATGCTGGACATCTACGCGCGTCGAGGCATAATTTAGATTGCGAGTTACGCGCCCGATTTCGAGCGCGGACAGACCTGGCTGATCATGGGCCCAAACCGCGAGCCGAGGGTGCTGAGTTTGCCGAGGGCCTTCTCGAGCACGGTAGGGAAGGAGAGGAAGCGAAGGGTGTGGCCCGTCGGCGCGGTGTCGAAGACGATCACGGAATATTCCATGGATTTGACGTGTCTGTGGATCGTCTCACTCAATGAAGACACGCGTGCAGCAATGGTTTGAGACACACTTCATAATCTCCGCAAAGCTCATGGCCTCGTCGACACCCGGGATGGCGAACGCGAGGTCCTGCATCATGGAGCCCATCATGCCGTTCGAGTCCGCTGCATAGTGTAGTAGCGCAATTAATTGTCGGTCCTCATGGGGGAGACTTTCGACGAACATTGCTCAACCATCTCTTGGATAGAGCTTGTAGGATCGATTTCCATCGCAAAGAGGTTGTCGAAGCCGTTCACTTTCGTCGCATCCTTGGAGAACTTTTGGCCGAATGCGTCGGACAGGTTGTGTGCGGGGTCGGTGGACTGCGGTCAAGTCAAAGTCAAGTTAAGTGTTTGGCCGCGACTTGGAGAGCATACGATGAGGAGAACGGATTTGCGGCATTTAGCTAGCTGGATGGCGAGGGAGCAGGAGGTTGTGGTTTTGCCTGTTGCGATAATTATTCCTGGTTATTCAGGACGCGTTGCAGACTTGCCTACACCACCCTTTCCACCTGGAATAATGCAAGTGAGTATATACTTATGACCTACAAGGGAAACATGCCGCAGAATATCCATTTGAGTGACTGCTGGTCGAGCACATTCTGGAGTGTGGGGGGAAGGAGTTCAGCGTCGTCCATGGTGCACGTCTGAGATTAACGCGTATTCGAAGTGATCGAGGCGCGTGTCACTTTTGAATCTTCCATCATCTCCGCGAACAGACTGGAACTTGGTAGAATGGCTGATACCACAGTCGTGTTCAAAGGTAGGCTAGTTTATCGCGTTAAATAAATGGATTTCTCACTGCCCCAGCCCTCCAACTCGCAAACGAACAGCGGAACGCATACGGCTTGCGGTACAATGATTTCGCTCGCTACAGGTGCGGGATAGTCGTATATCTCAACACCTTCTCTGAACCATGGCCTCAGGAAACACTGCGCGAACAGGACCCACCGGCTCCGGTCGACGCTGAAAATGACCCACGGGAAAGGTCGAGAATTCAAAAGCTGCCGACCCTCACTCCAGAGATCGTCAAGGACGGACAGTGCGGATAGTTTCCGACTTGTAAACTCGTGCTAATATTTCAGCAGTCTTCAATTGCTCCTCCTCGAAGCCGAACGGGCCTGGGCATATTCTCAAGAACTGTCGGCCTTGGCCTTACTCCCCGCCAACGCAGACCAAGCCCGCACCCTGCGTCACAGCGCTACAGGCCGCTTCCGGCGCGCCGTGAACTGGTCGACGCAGCTGCTCTCCCTCAGTCAGTCGCTCTACGCCGCCTCCCGCCTTTCCGCGGAGAACCTCATCCAAGTGACGGTCTATACCTTGATCTTGAACGGCCGCTTCCTGCGATACCGGGACGAATTCGACGACGCCCCTCATCCAACTGAGCGTTGCCCGGGGCCTACTCGACGAACTAGCTACCTCCGCACCAACGAGCCGCGACCAGGCGCTCGCAACTCTGTTTTCAGACGAAGTTGGTCCGGAGATCAGGTACTGCGCGCATGAGCTCGGCCGCAACAAAGCGTACGACATCGACGGCATCGTCGGCGAAATTGCAGGCAAACACCGGAACCACATTGTTGAAAATTGCGATGCGATCGTCAAGAAACTCAAGTCTGAGGGCGGTTCAGCAGCGAAGGTGGGCAGCCGGAAGAAGCTCGCCGAGTTGACTTGGGAGGAGCAGCCTGTGCCTGTGCGGAACCCCGAACTTGTGGACGTGCTGCTCAAGGTTCAGGAGGCGGAGCAGCGGCTGGAAGGGTTCCAGCAGGGGTCCTCGAGTAGCACGAGTAAGAAGGGTGTCGCAGCGTATGACGCTATTCTGCTTGCGCTCAGCGACGCGGAGGATGTCGCGAGGAAACTCGTTGAGGCGCAGCAGGTATGTCTCATTAGGCATCTAATCGTATTTAATTAATTCCTCGCAGCTAAGCGGCTCAAGCTCGACTGCCCCCGCGGGCGCGCGCGACATTCAGTTTGTGCACGCCTACATCGTGTACCAGCTCCTCTCGCGACGCATCCAGCGCGACCTGCTCCTAGTCTCTGCGCTGCTGTCGTCCGAGTCTGGACCCCAGGCACGCGGCACAAACCAGAAGCCCAACGCTGACGCCGACGCCAACCCTGAACAGGTCGACGGGCGTCTCTTCCCCGCGGTCGTCAAGCTGCTCGACACGGTGCTGCAGAGCCTAAACCAGATGCGTGCACTCAGCGTCGTGGACGACAGCCCTGATCTCGTGTCGGCAGTGGAAGCACGTGTATCGTTCACCAAGGCGCGGAGGTGTCTCTTCCTCGCGCGCTCGTACGCGCCCGTCAAACGGTACGCCGAGGCCCTCTCACTCATCCAGCACGCGAGCATCCACGTCCGCGAAACGCACTCTACGCTCTCCTTCCTCTCTGACCCCTCCCCCTCTCCCTCTTCTTCCGCTGCGTCCTTCTACCCCCTCCCCGCCTCCAGCGTCTCCGCCCTCGAAAGCGCGCTGGCCACCGAAGGCCTGGCCCTCAAGCGCGCGTGGTTCGCGTTCAACGGTGGCGTGGCTGACACGACGCCGAACAAGGAGCGGAAGCCGCTGTTCTTTGATATTGCGGTGAACTACGTCGCGCTGGATATGGGCGCGTTACGGGCGAGAGCGGGGGTTGCAGCCCGTGGAGGAATCACAGGTCCCTGCGCAGCCGGCTGGCGCGAAAGTGAAAGCGAAAGAGGATGATTCCGCGGCCGGTGAGACGACAAGCGCTGACTCGAAGGCGCCGGCGCCGGCGGCGAGGAGCGGGTTGGGTAGTTTGTTGGGTGGGTGGTGGGGGCGGAGCTGAGTTCGAGTTAATCGGAACGTATTTATCGTATGGAGGATAGGTAGGTACATACAGTTCAGAATACAAATGCAGATGCAAGACCACGTACGCTTAGGCGGAATCGGTATTGAAGCTGGGGCAGCAAGATTAGACTATGTCGAGGGGAGATGCAGTAATTTTGATAGGATTCAATTTCCTGGCCAGTCGTCGGGTAGGGCCCATCCACTCAACAAGTGCAGAATGGTCATCAAGCCCCGAAAGTTCCAAGTCTTAAATTGTAGAAACTTCAAAAAAAAAGACCTAGTAATTACACCCATCCCCTCAGAAACGCACTGCTGTACAAAATAAAATGCTGGTTGAGGTCGTGGTACGTGGCATGACCGTACATCCCGCCACCAGATTCGAACGGGTTCAGCTTTGATTAAAAGGATTGCGAAGTAGATTTACGGCGGTAAAAATAAGAAGGCTGCTTGGTGTTCATTCACTTAAAATAGAGCCCCATCTCCCTAATATCCTCAATGAGTGCCGGAGGGTTGTCCAACCCGGCAAAATGGCCGCCAAAGTCGTGTTCTAAACACCGAATCCAGTCAATCAACGTCGAGCAACGACACTGAACCACAACGCACCTTTGTACGAAACCAAGTTCCCCACCTTCTCAACATACTCCCGCGGCCAAAACCCAATATTATATTCTAAGAGGGTGAAGAACATCGGCGCGTCGGTTGCAGGCTTGGTGTAGTTCGTCCGGAAGACGTTCGCGTTGCGGGTATATTGCCACACAGACGACAGGAACGTCTCGGTGAGGTAGTAGAGGGAGACCGACGTTAGTATGACGGTGTGGGTGAGCTTGGACGGGCCCGTTCCGGCGCGTGGATCGGACCAGCGCGCGATGTCGCCTCCGAGCCACGCCAACTGCCCAACGGGGTTGTCGTACAGGGCGAGACCGATGTCGTTGGGCTGCGTGAAGGTATTTTTGGTGAGTTTCAGGCCAGAAACGACAGATCTCTGACGGCGCACCTTAAAGGACTGTTCTTGGAAATAGCCTTGGTCGATCGTCAACCAATCGACGCTGCGCTGTAAGGTCACTTTTTCGATATCAGAGAGTGTGATGTTCTGGTCCGCGATCTCCTGCGGCGTCGGCGGCTGGAAAGGGAGGAAAGCAAAGTGCGCCGCACGCACGGTTGCGTTGAACGACTCGTACAAGCGGTAGCCAACGTCGCAACCCTGTGCGTATCCGTCAGACACAAGTTACGAAGAAAGAGGAAAGTACACACCCAGTCAGTACCATGCAAGGCGTACTTCGGGTAGCCGAGTACATCCGTCATGAGCGTGTCGAATAGGCGGGCAGTATCAGCGTCTGTCGAATTTTCGGGCGGCGAAGAAGAGAAGAGAAATCCGGGAAGGGAAGGGACGATCACGTTGAATGATACATTTTTCCCGGTCGGACTGGTCCAGGACTGGGTCAACGGCTTAATGACTGGGAAAAATTCTTGGATGGAGCCTGAAGAAATTCACATAAACATTATTTCTCTTCTCAGCAGAAGAATTCCACAGACCTGGCCATCCATGAATGAGCAAGAGCGGGATGGCGTCCTTATCGTCGGATTTTTCATGTATGAAATGAATAGTCTGGTTTTCAATGGTGGTTGTATACTGTGCGAGCCTGATCGTTTCGGTTAGTGAAAACAAGCAAGAGTTTGACCGAACACGAATTTACTGGTTGAGTTCAGCCTCCTGCTGGCTCCAATTATACCCTTGCTCCCATTGCGTCTTCAACTCGCGCAGAAGAAATCGAGCTGGACACCGAAAGTATCCCCCGTGGTAGGATACAACGATTTGGAGGGCAGGTTGGTGTTTTTCACGAGCGCTTCGAGGTGCGGGATTCCCTTGGCGAGGTCGATCCGGAATGGCTGGACACTGCCAGTAGTGGGCCCGGCCAAAGAAGTACCCAAGGCGGTGGCGAAAAATCCGAGAACTATAACCGAGAGAACCATTGTGCTTCGAGTTCCAATAAGATGAGTGAATCTTTACTTCACCCCAGTATTTAAAGCTTTCGTTTTGAGCGCATTACGGCCAACCACCGTGGCGACCGAACGGGTGGGAAGCAGAGCAGAATTTGTGATCTATCGGCCAGAATGACCAAATCAGTCCTTGTTTCAATGAACAAGTTTGTGGCTTACACATCCATGGTATTCGGGAGCCACGGTATTCGTGAGCCAGAGTCTGGGTGAATATCGAGCATTAGAAACTGCGGATTAGAATTTGTGATCCCTCGGCCAGGTCGTTCTTGATTTCAAAGGGCAAGCTTGGAGCTTACATATTCACAGTGTCCGCGGTGATATGTGCTTCTCGATCCTGGGAGAATCTCGAGTATTACACACCCTGCTTGGGCATCGTCCATCCATTTATAAGATCAGCGAAGGCAGTTCTTAAGATTTCCATGCATAGGATTTGAGTCTCCTGAGGAATTCAGACTAGTCTAAAGCCGCTTATGAGGTATGTTTCTGCTTTGAGCGTCACGGTGACCGAGAAAACCTCGATATAGAGTCGCTTTCTGCTGTTTTGCAGAATTCGAGGTTCTAGAACATTAGAACCCGCCCGAGTACCAACAATTGAGCTCGGATTGCCAGTGGTGAAGAGAGATCTTGAATTAATGTTCTTGGCCGTAAGCATTCGATGAGGGGAGATGATTCGAGCAGCTGAAAACGACGTGTATCAGATTCTTCGCAAGGTACACAAAATTATAGTGCGTAATTTATCATGATCACATTATCCGGTGTAGCTCGGGGGTGAGCCCTCAGGCAATGCCATGTTCAAAATAGCCTGCAGCTGCGCCTCCATACGGCGCATTCGCATGATCATTGGTTCATCGCCTTCGCTATTTTCTGGGTCATTATTCGCGGGATCCGCCTGTTGCACGTTATTGGCAGGCCTCGCAATACCCGCCTTTGGCCGTAAATTGTCCTGCAAAACTCGTTCCTGTGCCTCGATGAATTGTTCTGGAAGTCTGGCTTGCTCTCTCAGCTTTCGGCGTCTTCGAATCCAAAAAATAAGGACCGCAATTCCGATGAGAACACAGACAGCCGCAAGCGACCCTGCGATTGCCGCGGTCCGTCCTCCGTTCCTGCGAGAAAGGCGAAGAGCTGTAAGCCTTGAATCACTGCATTACATGGGCATACCTGTTGGACAGGTTTGCGGCTACACTCATCGTCGGAGACGCTACCGGATTTGTCGCACTGGGGGAATCACCGGGAATGGGTGGACTGCTGATAAGTGGTGATGAACTAGAAGTAGGACCTTGGGTGGCTATGTTAGAGGTAACGAGTGCGGATGAACTGCTCATAGGTCGCGATGAGCTAACAGAGATGGTCTCTGAGGTTGGAGTGGAGGATTGGGAATGATTTCCAGCACTGCCAGGGGGAACCATCTGAAATATGATTAGGCCGAAGTCATCGAGGGGAGAATCCACTTCAGAGTTACCTGGCTGGGGCACAGGTCCCCAGAAGGTTCAGTGTCGAGCTCGCCCTGCAGATACATTCTCATTGAGGCCGCTATAGATATCTGCGGTAACTTTGACTCACAACAGCGTTGTAAATGCATGCTCCAGTAGAGTTATAAACGCAGCTGAAATCGGGGCCATCACTGCCGTGGCCAACAAGGTCGTTGCCCTCCTTGTCGGCAGAGGGGCACGCCAACTGCGCAGCCATTGCACTTCCTGGCGGTCCTCGAGAAGAGCACGGGTTGAGTGCGGAAGCAAGCCAGCGGCCTAAGTGGAGGAAGGCGTACGCGGTAAAGGAAGAAAGTGATACTCCTCGCTCACGCACCGCTTCAGCGACTAAGTATTCTGGGGTGAGTACAGCTTGAAATGATCAAGAAACCCGGGGGAAGTTGGAGATGGCCAGATTCGGAGACCGGAAGATTGACGGTTGCTGCAAGGTGGCTTGGATAAGTCGCATGCAAAAGTTTCGAGGACCAGATTTAACAATTTAACAATGTGCTATTCATCTACGTATAAAATATACTTAGGTACGGATACCTCGATGAACCCAAGAGTAGGAAGTGAGAGTCGTGAAAGTCATATGTACCAGATTAGAAGCTCGGCACTTGGAGTTGGATGTTGATTCCTCAACTTTGCGCCGAAATTCAAAGGGCGTAGAAGTGAAGAGCATTATCGGTTGATGGGGATATCGATGATCTGCTACCTCCGAGGTCGCCTGGAGATCGAGAAGTTAGAACATCTCGAAATTGGGATGGAGCAGTGTACGTTTTCCGCAATGAAAGAAGGATTCTGGAAAGCCATTGGCAGACCAATGTTGGACTCGGATGGAAGAAGTCTGAGGAGTATGCAACGCACATTGACATCGCGCTGCATCGGTTCACTATGAAACATATATATGATGGTATCAATTGCCGGGTGATGGCATTCTCTTGGAAACATGGTTAAACGCAGCTTCTTTCATCGTCTGTGCTCTCCACAGAAGGGTTCGCACACCTCAAAGGGTGAACGCACAATATAATACCCATAATGCACGTGGGGGCCCAATAGTCTGCCAATGAACCAGCATCATCTCGTCAACTCAGAAACTGGAGTTCTGCAGACGGGGAGATATTCTGGTGACTTTACATGGGGAACCTGTGTACCACCGCCGCGTAGATCGCTCAAGAAGCACCATCGACAATATTGTATGTTGCTTATGTTCAAATTCGGTTGTTGGCCCAAAAGTACACGGAAAGATACTCGTCTCTTCTTGCAGACACTATATTATCATTCCCCACTCGGCCCTTGTCTGTATGCAAAACGAAGCACAAGCGGAAACAACATTGTCGTTTCGTTTCGAAGAACCTCCAGTTTTCTTCGCGGCGGTAGCAAAGTTCACTCGCATGAAAAGTGGTTCCCAGTCGTTTAGTTCTTTGATTTCTGTTTCTGGCGAGAAAAAAAAAACACCAAAATACGATAAATGGCAGCGCGGAAATGCTCTAGTACAATGGGAGTTCAGAATCGAGTCAAATGGAGAACCAGGGCTCTGCAGTGGTGCACAAGTATCGCGCGCGCCTGCCTGTGCACACAATCGTGCATGATCCTTCCATCCCACATTATTCGATCTCTGATTAGCTTTGATTACAGGCCAAATGGCTACAAAATGATAGGTACAGTACAGAAAGCTAACGGAAATGCAGCACGACAGACACTCAAGCAAGGAACTGGTGGATCATCAGTATGAATGAAATGCACAGGATATCGATGAGAATTGAGCCCACCTTCTCAGCTTTGGACTCTGAGACGGACGACGTGCCACCGTGTTCCTCCGCCTCCACGTCGCTAATCAGACCGATTTTGCGACCCGCCTGTTGGACTAGGGACCAAAACTGGGCATTACCAGGCTCAGAGGTACATTTCTTGCGGAGGGTCTTTCATGAACCTAGAATTCGGGTCGATTCGAGACCAAAGAACGACTCGAAAAGGACTCACGTATTCCATGCGTCGATCTCGTCCTCCTACGCACGCACACCATCAGTTCCACCCGAATAACACGACAAGCGCAACCCACCTTCAAACACGTATCCCTCAGCGCCTCCAAACACTCCATCAGCTCCGCACTCCTACGATTCGCAAACGGGCGCATCACAATCTCCGCCACGACCGCGCCCAAATCTTCCACCGCCTTGCTCACCATGTCGCCCCGTGCGATGTTCGCCTGGAAGTCCGCCAGCGGGCGCGTGTTGCCCACGATGCGCCCGGCGCGCGCGCGGGGTCAACTCGGGCGAGAGCGAGCGCGCGGGGGTCGGCAGCGGGTTGTGTGCCTTCCTCTGGGGCGGGGGGGGTCCCCGCGGGCTTCTTGGCGGCCGAGGCTGCGAGGAGGTCCTCGCCGTCGGAGTCGTCCTCTGTCGCGCTGTCATCGGCCACGCCGGCCTTGGCTTTGCCCTTTCCGGCAGGAGAGGCGGTGACTTTGATCTGGGACTGGGACTGTGAGGCAGAGCGCGTGGGTGGCTTGGCGTCGAGGAGGAGCATCTCGTCGTCGTCGTCGTGCGCGTGGACGTGCCCGTCTTTCCGTGTGCGCGCGACCTTCTTCGGCACTAGAATACACTAAGTGAGCGAAGGGATTAAATACATTTCGGGCACGCTGCACACCTTGCTTGACTTTGAACTCGCTCTTGACTTCTTCGATTGCCTCGCGCGCGCGCTTGAGCACGCGTCGCGGGGGCTCAAAGTACTTGAGCAACTCGGGATGCGGCGGCGGGAGGGGGTTCTTGTTGATGTCCGACACGACCGCGGCGTGGAATTGGGCCTGCTTGACGCGGTGTATCGCGGGGTTGTACGACAGACGCGTGTCGAACCACGGTGCACGGTTTCTGCGGGCACGTTAATCGACGAGCAACGCAGGAGAAACCCCCACTCACCCCTCTTCGTCCTTCTCCCCGGCGTCCATGAGGTCCATCGCGTCGACAAAGTTGTCCATCGCCTCGAGCTGCGTCTCAGTGGGATGTACGCGTGCTCCTTGAGCACCTCGCCCTTCTTCGAGACGAGGTTGTCGAGCGACGCGAACGTGTACTTGCGCACGTTCGTCCGCAAAGGGCATCTGCGCCCACAGCAGGCAGTCGACGCCCTCGGCGATGCATGGCGCGAGCACGCCCATCTTCGCGTCCATGCCGTCCTTAGTGACCCACCGCGCGATGGCCATCGCGTTCTGCTCGAACATCGCCTGTGCGATGGAAGAGATGGCGACTTGTTGTTCGGGCTGCGAGGGGTCGCCCCAGACGTATTGGATTTCTCCGAGGCAGAGTTCGCGGGCGGAACTGTAAGTAGTGTGAGCTTAGGAAGAAGGGAAGTAGGGAGGGGCTGACGTTTTTAGCCAAGAAAAAGCCGCAGATGTCGATGCCCTTCTTCGTTGGGAGGCGACCGAATTGACCGTCGGGGCAGGGGACGTAGGTCGTACCGTACTTGAAACCCACGGATAAGCTCCTCCTTGTCCACTTGTTCGAGGCCAGGGTCGATCTTGTTCGTCGGGCCATCGTCGTCCTCTTCAGGTTCAGGTTCAGGTTCGGGCTCTTTCTCCACTTCCTCCATCTTCACGTCCTCGTCTTCGTCGTGATCCCGGCGGTCAACGTAGTACTCCGTCCGCATCTTGAGTTGCGCGAATGTGACTTTCTTCTTCGCACCCTGAGTCGGCTCCTCCCCATCCACGTCCATCTCGTCGTCCTCATCGTCGTCTTCGACTTTAACCTTGCCATCCTCACGTCTCTTCTTGCGCTCGCCAACTTCTTCCAGCTCTTGGCGCGGCTCTGCGCCGTGCACTTGCTCGTCTTAACGTTGATCTCCATCGCCTCCTCGGGCCGCGAGTCGGTGTCACCGAGACGCAGGGTGGTGCCCATTGAGCACGGACTTGGTGACTTTGATGTCCGGGCGCACGGTTTCGCGCAGGGCGAGGGCGCAGGTTCCCATAACACCGTTGTCTCCGAGGTCGTCGATCAATTGTCTGTAAAAGGCCTCGTTTTCCGTCTGTCATGTCATTAGAAACGAAAAAATACGGAAAAGGAGATAAAAACCTTGATATGGGACTTGTCTTCCTCGGTGTACGGGTATTCTTCGTCGTCAAAGTCGATTCCGCTGGTGAAATATTAATATTACACGAAAAGCGACGCAGCGGACGCACACGACGGTCACGGCAATATCAAGGTCCTTTATCTTGCGAGCGGGTTGCGCCTTCGTCGTCAACTTCAATGGGATTCTCGCCGTCTGTAACAAGCACAAGTTTGCGGGTCCAGGTCTTTTTGGAACCCAGATGATCATCCTGAGTTTCGATGGCCACAATAACGGCGTCGAGCGCTACGGATCCCTCAGCTTACAGCCTGTTTGATGGACGCAACTTACGGTCTCCTGCTTCGTCGGAGGGCTCAAGGGCATCAAGCCTTGCGAGGGTCCCTGCGTTGGGTTGTGCAATTGGTATGTACTCAAGGACGCGGTCGTAGCCTTCTTCATTCTCTTGTTGAGAATATTGCGTGTTTTGCGGGAGCCAAAGACGATTACGCCACACTGGTCGGTCTTGCGCCCGTTGAAAATCTGCGTGTGGCGAGCGTCGGAGGTGGTTCAAGAAAGTCTCAGAGTGATACAGACCATTTCTTGGACCTTGAGCTTGACGAACTGGAGCCCCCACTCGAGGTTGGTTATTTCTTGCGCGAGTTCATTACCTTCGGGGTCGTGGGTGCGCAACCGGCCCATCGACGGCCCAATGTCGACGACGAACATCGTAACGGTGTACTAGAGCATGTGAGACGACGATAGAGGACATACAGAGGTGATTTACCCCAGCTCTTTCAGCAGGCATGATTGCGGTTCAGAGTCAAGACGCGTCGGCATGTGACCCCGTTTGTGTGATGTGTGAAACAGGCGCAAACAGAGTGCACAGCGCCACATCTACAGCGAACTTTGCGCACGGCACTCGGGAGCTCGTGATCTTGAATTGACCGAGACGCGACTGTCCCGTACATCAGAATCTCCGTTCCACTATGCTCGCCAACAATTTGGCCCAGAATATGCCCCAGCAGCGGCTACCTGGGCCACAGGATTTGCAGGCGCTCATTGCGGTATGTCTCCCCCCATATCTCGCTTATTTCTCGTCTTACACCTTGTATTCAGCGCGCAAACTTCCTGCGCAAGAATCCCCATGAACAAAAGACCCCTGGGGAGTTTGAGAGCCTTATCAAGTATATTCACGTTTTGAATAGCAAGGTCGATCCATTTCCATTGTTCATTGGCCTGTATTCTAATTGCTTGATGCAAGGTCGAATCCCAGGGCAGCAACAGCAACCTCTTACAAACGGCCATGCCGTCACAAATGGCTCAGGCCCGTCTCTCAACCCAGCCCCCATATCTGGCGCCATTCCTTCGCAACCATTCCCTCCCACTTCCCAGACTCCCGTCTCATTCACTCCGGACCAAGGTAAACGCCCTGAGAGCCCAGATCCATGCTTTCAAGCTCATTACCAGGGGCATGCCTGTCCCGGAGAGCATCCAGCAGGCGCTTCGTGTCCCCAACAACGCCGTCCCAGAACTAGAGAAACTTCTTCAAGGATCGGACGTCAACGGCAGAGTAGTCGATAATGCAGTCAGGGTGGCCAAGGGCGAGCCGGTCGACGACTTCAAGGACGAGGACATTGACCCCGCAGATCTCCCCAAGGGTCCGTTCATGGAGGACGATGTCAACTCTGGGATATACCCGTACAACGCGTACAGGCACCCATTCACCCACCCTCAAACGGCCCGCGGAAGCCGATCCCAAACTCTTCGCCACTCGTCTTTTCACGCTTGATAATCCCCACTATCATGCCCGCAGGACTGGATGCTCGTCAAATTATCGAAGAGCGCGACCGGTTCATCGACGCCCGTATGCAGCAGCGCATTCGAGAGCTCGAAGCGCTTCCGTCTACCATTGGGGACGGTGGGTTTGATACAGGTCTTGACCCTCAAGACATTGCGAAGAACGATAAGGAGAATTCCGTCGATGTTAAACCCGATCCCTCCCTCCCGACTCTTATCGGCAGCACCTCGCACGGAAAGATTCGTGCTCTCATTGAGCTCAAGTCTCTCCGTCTCCTCGACAAACAACGCCTTCTCCGCGCTCAGGTGGCCGAAACCCTCACTCACGGCTCCCTCCTCCCCTTGAACCGCCCCGACTTCCGCCGCTTCCGAAAGCCCACGCTTCGCGACGCCCGCGTTACCGAGCAGCTCGAGCGCAAGCAGCGTCTCGACCGCGAGCGGCGTGCAAAGTCCAAGCATGTCGAGCAGCTCGACGTCATTTGCGACCACGCGCGCCAAGTCGTCTCTGTCAACCGCGCGGCGCAGGACCGCGTGGCGCGTCTCGGGCGCTCGGTGCTCAATTTCCATCAGTTTACTGAGAAGGAGGAGCAGAAGCGCATGGAGCGCATCGCGAAGGAGCGTATCAAGGCGCTCAAGGCGGACGATGAAGAGGCGTATATGGCGCTCGTCGACAACGTCAAAGACACCCGTATCACGCATCTGCTGCGCCAGACTGACTCGTACCTGGATTCGCTTGCGCAGGCGGTTGCGTCGCAGCAGAACGAGAGCGGGCCGATGGATATGCGGTTCGAAATGGAAACAGGGCCAGCGACAGAGGCGACCTTTGGTGCCAAGATTGCTGCGGACGACGAGAAGGAAACCTCGAGCGGGAAACGGACTATTATGCTGTCGCACATCGTATTTCGGAGAAGATTACGAAACAGCCTGCGCTGCTTGTCGGTGGGACGTTGAAAGAGTACCAGATCAAGGGCTTGCAGTGGATGGTCAGCTTGTATAATAACAGGCTGAACGGAATTCTGGCAGACGAGATGGTGAGTTCCATGCCCTCTCGCCTACCCGAACAAACACTCATTTCTCTGCGTCAGGGTTTGGGCAAAACGATCCAGACTATTTCGCTGATCACTTTCCTCATCGAGTCGAAGAAGATGAATGGGCCGTATCTGGTCATCGTTCCGCTGTCGACAATGACCAATTGGTCTGGAGAGTTTGCCAAGTGGGCACCGAGTTTGAAGGTCGTCGCTTACAAGGGAAACCCGGCGCAGCGGAGAGCTCTTCAGGGCGAACTGCGCGTCGGCTACTTCCACGTCTTGCTTACGACCTACGAGTACATCATCAAGGATCGCCCGATCCTCTGCAAGATCAAGTGGTTACACATGATTATCGGTTCGCAATCCTTCCACTCGCACTTACCAAATTTGTACTGAAAATTGTCTCGCCAGACGAGGGTCACCGTATGAAGAACACCCAAAGCAAGCTGACCGTGACTCTGACTACATACTATCACTCCCGCTACCGTCTCCTCCTCTCCGGGACGCCTCTCCAGAACAACCTCACGGAGCTGTGGTCCCTCCTCAACTTTACCCTACCCCGGATCTTCAACTCCGTCAAGTCATTCGATGACTGGTTCAACACGCCCTTTGCCAACTCGGGCACGGGTGACAAGATTGAGCTCTCTGAAGAAGAGGCGCTGCTCGTCATTCGGCGTCTGCACAAGGTGCTGCGGCCGTTCTTGCTGCGGCGGCTGAAGAAGGACGTGGAGAGCGAGCTGCCGGACAAGGTGGAGAAGGTCATCAAGGTCCGCATGAGCGCGCTGCAGAGCCAGATGTACAAGCAGATGAAGCTGCACAAGATGATTGCGGACGGGAACAGCAAGAATGGGTGCGCTATTTCTTTTCGTTTACCCTCTCGAGCTGACCCGTTCCTTCGAATTCAGCCAACAAGGCGGGGTCAAGGGATTGGCCAATGAGTTGATGCAGCTTCGCAAGATCTGTCAGCACCCTTTCCTCTTCGAGAGTGTCGAAGACAAGATGAACCCGGGCGGGCTCGTCGACGATAAACTCATCCGTAACTCCGGCAAGATCGAGTTGCTCAATCGTATTCTGCCGAAGTTCTTCGCTGGCGGGCATCGAGTACGAGCTTTCAGCATTTCGTTTTCCTTCATTTCTGAATCATTCGTGCAGGTCCTGATCTTCTTCCAAATGACCAAGGTCATGGATATTATGGCTGACTTCTTGACGATGATGGGTGGAAATTCCTGCGACTTGATGGAGGGACCAAGACCGAAGAGCGCGCGAACTTTGTGACGCTGTTCAACGCCAAGGACTCGGAGTACAAGGTCTTCATCCTGTCCACCAGAGCCGGAGGGTTGGGTCTAAATCTGCAGACTGCCGACACCGTTATCATGTCAGTTCCCCTTACTTGTTAACCATCGTGCACTCGCTGATTTGTCTTTTTTCGGTTTTTCAGATTCGACAGTGATTGGTAAGAAACTGATCTCTTTTTATGTTACCGCGACTAAGACTTGTTCCTTTCAGGAATCCTCATGCCGATCTACAGGCTCAAGATCGTGCCCATCGTATCGGGCAACGAAGGCCGTGCTCATTCTTCGTTTCATCACGGAGAAGAGTGTGGAGGAAGCCATGTATCAGCGTGCACGTTACAAGCTTGATATCGACGACAAGGTCATCCAAGCTGGGCGCTTTGATAACAAGTCCACTCAGGAGGAGCAAGAGAAGTTTCTGGTTAGTAATCTTAACCTTCTTTTCGAATCTCGAGATCCATTGACGCGGCAATAGCGATTGATTCTCGAATCGGAAGAAGACGAAGACAACGAGGAAGCGGGCGATATGAACGACGACGAGCTGAACAGCATCATCGCGCGGAATGAGGCGGAGGCCGAGTTGTTCCGGGAGATGGACACGAAGCGCGAACGGGAAGCACTCGAGAACTGGCGCGCTCAGGGCCACCGCGGGAAGCCTCCCCCGCCGCTAACGCAGTTCGAGGAGCTTCCGGAATGCTATCAAAAGGACGAGCCGTTCGAAGTCGCTATCGTCGACGATGCAGCCGAGGGCCGTGGGCAGCGGCGCAGGAACGTTGTCAGCTACAACGACGGGTTGGACGATGAAACTTGGGCGATGGTGAGTATCAGCGTGATCGGATAATGGGCCTGCTTCTTATCTTGGACGCTTCTTACAGGCTCTAGAGGACGGGGAAGACCTAGAAGAGCTGGCAGAGCGGAGCAGGAAAAGAGGAACGAACAAGCTTCTCAGAGACGCCGAGGCTTCGGGTCGGGGCACACCCGTCTCGGACACGGACTCGCGTGCGCGGAAGGCCAAGAAGGGTAAAAGCCGCATGAGCGCACCTGATTATGAGCCTTCCCTTGGCAGCAAGCGGAAGCGTGGGCTTAAATCAATCTCTGCGACGCCGTCTGTCGAGGACGATGACGATGATCGTCAGCCGGTAGGTGCATCTCCCTTTCATACGAGCTTGCCTTTCATTCCTGGTCCTGTTTCAGAAACGCCGCAAGGCGCCAGCGAAGAGCAATGGCAACGATTGTCTCCCCCCGCGGTTAGAGAGAAGATGAAGAAGATCTTCAATGAGTGCTATAGCGCGGTGGTGGCACTGGAGGACGCCGATGGCCGGAAACGATGCGAGCTATTCCGAGAGCTGCCTGATAGACACGTAAGTTTAGCGCGTGAAGCGCATTCGCCTTTCATGACCACCGCTCCGTACAGGACTATCCCGATTACTACCAGCTCATTACCCAGCCGATTGCACTTTCCCATCTGAGGAAGCGGGCATCGGGGACGCACTACAAGGACCTGCAGCAGTACCGCAACGACTGGGCGCTCATGTTCAACAATGCGCGCACGTACAACCAGGAGGGGTCGTGGGTCTATGTCGACGCGGTCGAGATGGAGAAGGTGCTCGATGCGACGTTTCAAGCGCCTCGCGGTGGGGTCTGGACTGCCTGGCGCGCCGGGAGGTGGGGGGGTTGGATCGGCAGGCTAGTACGAGTCGGCCCTGACGCCGATGGACGACGATGACCGCCCGCCGCCTCCGTCTAGGGGGCGCAGCTCGACGCGGCGGCAGGTGATCAGTGACGAGGAGTACTTGACGCCGAGCGACGATGATTGATTGATATTATGGGGAACATGTCCTGGCTTTCTTGTGTCGTTTTCTTATATTTGTGTGTATTTTCTGATTGAGTAGATGTCTTGCACCTGCAGAGTACATCCGTAGTATTGCTTTAATGCCGTTGATACCGCGAAATGTAATTTTCTACCAGTTTCGGTTGTACGAACTCGATCGATGGCACGCAAAGAATATTGTGCACACGCCGTCCAGAATAACAGTTCCTGTCATCAAGGTAGTTATTTCCACTATACATTCCCTCTCCGCTATTTGTGGGTCCTTGATTGTTGCATATGGCGAGCTCTAGGCCTCAGGCACATAATTAAAATATCGCACGCTGTTTGTTCGATCACTGAATCAGGATTGCGGTGTGTGGTTGCTTTCTCAGTCTGCCTTTCAGCTGCTTCAAGCACCTACCTACAGCTATACGCCTACTTGCACGACGGCGTAGATGGTATGAGCACGGCACCACCTTCCCCCCAAGCGTCTTCCCATTCCCCGGTCGGCCCCTCACACCCAAATCTAAATGCCGAGTCGCACGTCGCGGATGTGGATGTGAATACTAGGGTAGGAACACCAGGAGCACGCATCGCCTTCTGCGCATGAGGTGATATCACTGAGGTGAGAGGAGAGGGTGTAGCGGGGGGAGAGGGACGGACAAGGAGACGGGTGGTAGCACCGCCTGCACTGAAGGGGACTTGGACGACGAGAAAGACGAAGAGCGGGAACGGACGACGCAGCGCGAGTCGAGCATCTGGCCGAACGACCTCCCGCCCAGTCCGCCGCTCACGCCGTCGCAGTCCAACACCGGCCGGAGCGCGGCGGACCCGCTGCACATGTGGACAAGGGCGGCGAGTCGGAGGACGAAGACGAAGACGAGCACGAGCCCGCCTTCTCGACGACGGTGGGGGGGCATGAGCACGAGACGGAGACGGCGGACTCGCATGACCCGCCGCCGGTGAAGGCGCGGACGACGGTGGTGCGCCAGGCGTCGGCGATCCAGCTCGATGCCAAGATGGAGCCGCAGCCGTGGGACCTCGTCGACCCGCCCGAGACGAATGGTCAGTCGAATGCGGAGTACTACGCCACGCTCAAGGGGCACAAATTTAATACACTGAATTCGTCGTGCGTCTGTTCTTCATTTATGTGCTTGACCATCTATTGACGGTTGAATTCGCGCTGTCGTGTTGGCGGTCAGCAGACGCGCGCGGGCGTTAATTCCCAAGTCATCGTATTATTTTGGGCCGCCGCCGTCGGATTCCGCGTACGGGACTCAGCCTATAGGCCAGATAGGCGTGCATCATCCCCGGGAGATTCTCCGCGTGGAACGGGACTATAGCGGCGGGGAACTGATACAATTTGCCCCAATATATCCCCTTGAGCTCGAAGGACGGGTGAGTGACTAGTTGCCGGTGCTTCTATGAAACAGAGATCCTAAAACAACATGCAGATAACACCAACGCAATTCTTGGAGTCTATCAATGCTATTAACGAGGTGCTCATCTCGGCGCATAGTCTGCGGCACTCGTTCCTGGACAATATGCTCTCGGTGTTTACGCTGCAGCTTTCGCGGCTGATCCTCACTTCGCACTACGAAAAAGTAATATTTTTTGTGCTTCCAGTTCTGATGGCTTGTTCTGATGCTTGGAGTAGCAAATGCGGCAGCTGCAGCTGCTCATTCAAGAGCTGAACGAGCGGGTATACAATCCAGTGGGGTTGAACATTCTCTGGCCCCGCAAGGTCGCGTTTCTGTTTGTGAGTCAAGTTGAACTTCCTTCCGAAGAGGCCGTAGCTGACTTGATTAGATGGAAATCGAATACTACGTCAGTCTCACGGTTTCTCGCCTCCTGTGCCATCCTAATCAATGTTCCAGTGATTTACCACATACATATGTGCTACCGGCAACCTACCAACGATCCTTGCGGCGGGTGCCGGTGCTTCTGGAGGGTTCTTTGGGCGGGTATCTATTCGCATTTATCTATATCTCTGCATGGAATGGCTATGGTATCGCATTATAATTTTTTTTGTATCCAATACGACTGGGCTGAGCCTTGGAGTCGCCCTGGAGAACCTTGGAGTCGCCTTGGAGAGCCTCGGAGTGGTCCGTTATTTAGCGGAATGGAATATGATGGATCTGCAGGGACGCGCGTTCTGGCCGAAATGTATGATGGTGACGGTGACTTGTGACTGTGAGGAAGAACGAGCGGCCTTAGTAAGACAGATCGGTCTCACCCTCCCCGCTCTCCACCGTCCCATTCCTCGGTCAAAGCTAGCTATCCAGTTTATTCTTGTGGAGAGCTTACAGACCCGCCCTCTCGCTCACTCATCCTGCTCAGCCACACCGCTGAATTTGTATATCCAATGGACACTTATCCAACAGAGATTTCCCCCCTCTGGGACCTCTCCCAGGCTTCCTCCTTCTCCCAGTTGCCCGACGATGACTTCCTCGCACTGCTCCAGAAGCAGTTCCCCACTAGTGCAGGCCCATACGGGGACTTTGGCGGCATGCCCAACGGCGTGAACCCGCAGACCATTTCCCGGTATCCGCTTCCCACTCTGACGCCCCCCTCGGAGGACAGCAGCCCCAGCCCGCCGCAGCAGTCTGGGAGCAAGAGCCCCGAGGACGAGCACGATCTGAAGCGCAAGGCGAGCGACGACGACCTCTCGGACGGGCCCAGCCAGAAGACGCAACATACATGTATGTGGCCATTCGTAACTCAAAAGCATGGTATTTATTTGCGTAGCGGGCAATGGCAAGAAGGGCACGGGGACGAGGCGCAAGTCGAGCGCAGGCGGTGGCAACGCCAATCCGGTAAGATGAAATTTACTTGATCAAACTCGTCGCCGTGCTGACCGGGAAATGTCAGGATGAGACTCGTCTGATGAAGCGCCAAAGAGCAAAATCGGGCGGCGCAGCGCGCTTTCCGAGAGCGCAAGGAAAAGCATGTCAAGGATTGTGAGTTGTTTCGGCAATTAGTTACCTGGGAGATTTGACTTATTTATGGCCACCTAAAGCTCGAGGACCAAAGTTGGCGGCCCTCGAGGCCAAGAATGACGCAGCAACCTCAGAGAACGAGAATCTCCGGGACTTGCTGTCACGACTGCAAAACGAGAATGTGATGCTCAAAGAATCGAGCTTTACATTTTCTGTCCCAAAATCTGGCGGCGTTCCTGGCGTATCTGCGTCGGGCTCAATATACGTCCGATCTCCCTCCGCATCATTACCCGCCTCGTCGCCACAAACAAACTCGTCGAATCCACTCGATTTCAGTTCGCTTGACGACGTTTGATCCGGGGATGCTGAGCCTGCTGGACGATACGCCCCAGCAGACAGCGACGGACGGTTGTAATGCAGATGGACTTTGGATTCGGCGAAAGCTCCGGTGTTGCCGCCCAAATCGTACACCACCATCGCCAGCAACCCCATGTTCACGTCCTTTGTCTCCGCCTTTGATTCGCAGCAGGGGTTATCGCCCCCTGCACCACGTCCTGCAGAGTCGAGTTCGAGCGGGACCGCGGCCCCGAGTCCGTTCAACTTTGACATTGGCTCGCTGTCGGCGTGGTCGACGCCGAATCCGGATAACGGCGCGTTCGACGATCTGTTTGGAGGATTCATGGGCGGCAACCCGGTCGACTACAACGACTTCAACGTCCTCTTGGCGAATTCGCCCGGGTCGTCGGTCAGCCCCGTCGCACACAGCGCGTCGCTCAACAACATGGCCAGTCGCTCGCCGGCGAATTCGACCACGTCATCGTCGACTTCATCAAAGTCATCAGACCCTCTGTTCAACACGCCGCGCGAGAGCTCCAGCTCGGATATGGACGACGAAAACGAGTGCCCGAAGACAAGGGAGGAGGCGCGCACGCGCATCGCAAGGTCAGCCGCGTCGCCATTTGCGAGCGAGGCCCCGTCGGTGCGCAAGGCCGACTCGATATTCGGGCCGAGCGTCATGTGCGAGGGGTCCGCGTTCCCGTCGACACAGCAGAGCGAGAAGAACATGGAGATCCTCACGGCGTGGCGCACGGTCACGTCGGACCCCAAGTTCAAGGACTCGGACCTCGCGGACCTGTGCTCCGAGTTCTCGAACAAGGCGCGGTGCGACGGGACCAAGGTCGTGCTCGAGCCGCAGGGGGTGCGCAATATCATCGAGTCGCTGGGCAGAAGCACCGCAAGTAAGCGAGGCGGGCGCGGGCCACACCGATTCCCTGTCGAACGACGACGCCGCCGACCATGATCATTGCATAGATAGCACCGCACCGCACAGCACCAGCACTCCTCTCGTTTTTCCTCATTCTCTCTGTTTGTTTTCCCGTTTCATTTGATGTATCGATTGCCTTTGCGCCGGCGGCGGCGTGCACCGCGTAAGCCTAATATCAGACCAGCCACCCAGTCCAGTCCAGTCGGGCGGCGATGGATAGGCCGCTTCGCGTCGCGCACCTGCGGTCGGTGGATGTGTGGAAGGACCATACACGATGGGTTGGGCGAGCACGCGCGTACTACTACCTGTACCCCTAGCCGCCCTGCGCCCGCTCCCTCACTGTACTATACATAACTCCGAACAGCACAGGATACTGTACCGCAACGGCAACCGTATCGTATGTACATCCATCCTCCTGACCTCGACTGAGCTACTCCGTATTTTACTTATGCATTTCGCGCCGCCAGTTACCACTATCGTATTTGTATTTTTTACCAGAAACAGAAAACAGAAATCGAATGATATTCAATACCCAACAATCACTGAACCACTCCTCATTTTGTTCGCTTGTGTTTGTGCTCAAGTGTTTTTTGCATGCGTCTGAGGGCCGAATTGGGATCTGCGCGACAAAAAATGATACTTGCTCACAGAGGTCGCTCTCTTCTTCCGGTGTGATAATCACGTACTTTTCGTCGTTGGCCCGCGCGACCTCCGCTCCGGAGATTCGACCAGCGGAGCGTATGGAAGACGGAGGAGAGAATGTATTTAAATAATGTATTTTACTCGTCAGTCAACGATTGAGTGTCTGTCTGGAGAAACATAATATTACTTGATTGGTGAGCGACCCTGCGGTAGTGGTTATGTACACAGATTCCCCTCATCGTAAAGTTACCAGAATATCTCCCAGTCTGTAGTCTCCCCATCTGCAGAGTTCAGTTTCTAGGTCCAAGAGGTGCCCGCGCACGGGAAAGTTGGATCTTGGGAAGCGACTGTCCGCGCTTGCGTCTCGATTTCACAGCGTGGTCGACTGTGTCGCGCATGGCCGCGAACAGAGGCTCCTTCACAAACAGCGTGGACGGCCTTGAGAAGCGGCCATGGCTCCGAGGCAGGGGCCCAAAATATCTCCGATTACCTGCTGGTGTAGCAATTGGTTTATCAAGGTGAGATGGGACAGGGCGGGGAAGATGGCCGGAGGGGAGAGGATTGTGTGATTGGGTGCTAAACGGGGATCAGTCTCGCATGGACATGAGTCGCTGCGGACGAAGGCGAAAGAGAGGGAAGTGAGGGCAGGGAAGGACGAGCGAGGGAGACTCGTCAAGCTGAGGAGGTGAGCGATCTGGTCGCCGTGGGAGCTGTCGACGACAAGTTCGGTCAAAGCAGGAGTGTCGAAGGAATCGATGATCTTCGACAAAAAGTCCGGATCCCCGGTTTCTGAAATCGAGATGTGGAGGAATTTCAGAGGCGGGATGTGAAACCGACGGTTGTGCGGTATGGATCTGAAGGTTATGTCGAGGTGCAACCGTACCAACAAGGGGCATTGTGCAGCAATTGCGACAATGTGGTCAATTTGGGGGTTGCGGGTACTGAGCCATCCGCAGCTCTAGGTGCGTCAGCGACGCCGTCAACAGAGGTAGATTGTCGGGCAGCCTGAAGCCATCGATTTGAGAAATCTCAATCTCGGCGCTCCAGACGAGAATATTGTGATGACGTCCTCTGACGCATTGAGATGATGCTTGTTGGTGATATATGCAACCTCGAAGTGCTGCAAATGGGGAGCTGCTACGTCGCAGAACGGGTCCACAATCCCAATCCCGGTGCGCGCCGCGTTCTGAGCGCGATCCGCAGCTCTTTAATGCGATCGAGGTGTGGAACAATTGGTGGGCCCAGTTTTGCTGGAACGCAGGAGATTCGCGGAGGGTCACCGAAATTTTACTGGCTCGAGAAACGCTCGAGGTAAAGTTCGAGGATTTCCACTGATCCCTTGCCGAAGACGTCCGTTTCTATGAGCGCCCAAAGCTCAGACGCACCGACAATAACGTCGCGGAAACGCTGGGAAAGTTGCGACAATATCCATTCTGCTTTCCAAGCCGTGGACTGCGTCTCCCAGTTTTCTACATCATTATCCTCTTGTCCCGCGACAGCAATAGCAATGAGGAGCTCATTCGGAAGGGAGGATATCGTGGGGCCGCTCATCCGAGTCGTCGGAGAGGCGCAAAATGCGAAGGCGAAAGGCAAGTTCGTGACAGGATTAGTGACTGTCTTTTTGGGGTCCGCAAGCTTCCGCGGCGAACCCAGAACACTTCACCTTTTTCTTTACTTTCCTTTGACATTCATCATCCCCCTTTTTTAAAATTACGTGCATCTGTCTAGCCATTTAAAACTCCGCCACCCGTCGTTAATGCAGGTGGTGGTGTGGTAACGGTAAGCCCAGATTGGCCCAAGAAAAACGTCAATTTCGCTCCCTCATTCGGCGGATTGCCATTTATAGAACTTTCCTGTGATTGCCGAGGAGCACCTGGAACGCGTAACATGCTGAACACTTCGTCAAAATGCTCGAGTACGCGCTGCTGGACCAAACAATCGAGACTGTAGACGCAGGTTGAACTGGAGTTCTTAAAATTTAGTTCCGTCTCGAACGGCGTAAACCGAATTGGACGGCGAGGTCCTTGAAGAGGATGTGCTGCGTGTGTTCAACTGATTCAGGGTGCTCTCTTTTGTGCAGTAAAATCAAACCGTCGCGCTGCGCAGGTCCATTATCGCTCTCTAAGACGCGTGTCTATGAGCGAGTAATTTTCTCTCCATCTTCGCAACAAACGAATTGAATTTCATTCGGCTGAACCACTCCCAAGAATTTTCCTATCTGGACTACTGTTAGTCAAAATTCGAGTCTTCGCATGAAACCACACGGAATTCGCAGGAGACTTCACTCACGAAGGAAGTTTTGATTGCTCCTCTAGTCGCCATGCCGTCTCCATGTCCCAAAGATTCTTCTCATTCAGTTTGCAAGAGAAACCGGCGCACGCAAAATTTGGACTTTGGGAAGTGGATCTCCGCGCTCGCGTTTCGAAATTACTGTGGTCTCGAGCGCGCCGCGCACGTCCTCAAACGAATCGTTCTTCACACCCAGCGTGATAATCTTGAGAAGCGGCCATGGCTCCGACGCCGGGCCTCATATGTCTCGGATCAAGTGCTCGGTGTAGCATTGGTTGATTAGGGTGAGATGAGAAAGTGCGGGGAAGACGATCGGGGGGAGAAGAGATTGCGAGAGACGGCCTGGTGTCTTCTTGGATCTAGCAGTGGCACGAGCCTGTGTAGATGAAGGAGACTGTGGTCAGGGCAGGGAAGGACGAGTGAGGGAGGCCCGTCGAGCAAAGGAGCAGGGAGATCTGGTCGCCGTGGGTGCCGTGGACGACAAGCTCGGTCAAAGCAGGAGCGTAGAAAATGTCGACGATTTCTACCAAGTATTCGGCTGGTTCTTGCTCTGCAATCGAAATGTGGAGGAATCTCAACGTTGGGATGTGAAACCGATTTTCGTCTGTGGGCATGTAGCGCAGGTCGAGCTGCAAATGCTCCAACAAGGGGCATTGCGCCGTAATCGCGGCAAAATAGCTACTATCTAGGTCCTGCCGGCCACGGAGCTCTAGGTGCGTAAGTGAGGCCGTCCACGCAGGCGTTGGTAATTGGAATGCGAAACCATCGACTTTGAGAAAATTTAATAGGGGTACTCCGGAGGAGAACATTACAACGGGAGGCGCTTCTTCATCGGGGATGGCGCATACAACCTCCAGGTGCTGCAAATAGGGAGCCGCTACGTCGTGGAAGGGGGCCAACAGAGTCTCCAGGTCTCGGTCTAGCGCAATCCTCAGCCTACACATGCGATTGACGTGTGGGATGACCCGCTTCCGCAGAAAACCATCCTCCATAATACTACTCTCTCCGCGGGAGAGTCGTCGATATTTTCGATGTTCTGGAGCGTTCGAGGTAGAGGTTGAAGATTTCCACAGATCCCTCGACGCTGAAAGTCCGCTTCCGTAAGGGTCCAAAGCTCGGGCGCACCGACGACGACGTCGCGAAAGCGCTGGGAGAGATGCGACAAAGTCCATTCTGCTTTCCAAATCTTGTACTGCATCTGCCAGTTTGAATCATCGTTATCCTCCTGTCCCGCCACGGCAATGGCTACAAGGAGCTCGGTTGGAAGAGAGGAGATTATGAGAGCGCTCATCGCGAGGAGGGCCGACGAGAGATTGAAAAGAGAAGGAGGTCGTTGCAACTTGTAAGCTCTGGGCACAGCCACCCACTGCCAGTACCGTCTTGCCTCAAGCTCAAATTCAAACCACTACGGTGACCGGAAATGAGAGAACAAGAAAAATATTCATAAAACCTACTGAGTATG
This sequence comes from Mycena olivaceomarginata, assembly GCA_029378375.1. Classification (NCBI taxonomy): domain Eukaryota; kingdom Fungi; phylum Basidiomycota; class Agaricomycetes; order Agaricales; family Mycenaceae; genus Mycena; species Mycena olivaceomarginata. The sequence continues at coordinate 18,077 of JARKIC010002183.1, read as the reverse complement.
GTACATGTGCGAGGATGCATAGCAATTTCAACTATTTCTACGAATATTTACTAATACTACTTTCAATACAGCTATGTTGGATGGATGCCAGTCAGGAAAAAACCTAGTCGCAGAATGAATGACGATATGTAGTAATTAGGTGCTGATCATGACGGGTCGTTACAAGAAAGCGTGTATGTCAAGACAAGAATGAGCATCGCCAATCATGGTGCAGAATCCATCTTATCGTTTGGCGGGGACGGCGTGTGCTTTTGGCGGCGTGCGTAGGTGGACGACCTCGACCTTCGGGCGCAGAGGCGGCGATACGGAGTGGTGCGAGTCAACCTGCATCTTATCGTCGCGGTCTCGCTCGCGTTCGCGCGAACGTTCCCGCTCCCTCTCGCGCTCACGGTCGCGCTGTTCACGTTCCCGATCCCGGTCCCGGTCCCGATCCCGGTCGCTACTCGGCCCCGGCGACGCACCCGTCGAGGTCGGCGACAGCGTCGCGATAGGCGGGAGCGCAATCGGCGTGATGATGTGCGCCGACGCTGACGAGGACAGACCCGCGCCGATGGGCCGCGGGTGGGGCGGGAACACCGCAGGCAGTGGCGGGCTCGCGGGGTATGGGTCGCGCGTCTCGGGCGAATGCGACGCGGGCTGGGTGCGGAAAGGAATGGGCGATGGGCGTGTTGAGGGTATGGGTGTGCGGCGGCCAACAGACGACTCCCGGCGGTGCAGAACCTCCACGCGCGAGCGCTTGTTGTCGGACGCGTCCTCGGTCGGGCTGAGTGGGCGCTTGAGTGAGTTGGGCGGGGAGCCACGACTGCGGGTGGAAGAGACAGAGTCGCGGTGGGAAGGCGGTGGCCGTTCGCGCTCGCGATCGCGGTCGCTGTGGCGACTGCCGGACGAGACGGTGGGTGACTGGGAAGTAGCACCCTCCATCGGCGGCGCGGGCATCTCTCTGTACGACGACAAACCCATCAGCGCATCTGCGACACCCGGCTCGTCGTAATCATCATCCACAACGCGCGACGGCATTCTTGGGGCAGCGCTAGTAGGCGACGGCTTGCACCGACCTTCCAGAGGACCCCCGATCGTTCGAGCTAACCGGCCCAGGAGAAATTGGGCCCTTCGGATAGCCAGGGCGACCCCTTGTAGCTCGTCGTCGACGGGTTGCGACGGCCCTGCGAACGGCTTCGGCGTCTCCGCACCCCCCTCCTCCTTGCGATTACTCCGCTTCTTCATCTCCTTCTTCGGTTTGCGGCTCCTGCGCAGGGGGGCACCGACACTTCATGATGCTGTTGCGGCTGCTGATCCTTCGTCGACCTTCGCCGCTTATGGTCCGGCGCAGCCGACGACGACGATGGGTGCGGGCTCTCCGGACCCGCGCTGAGTTCGAGATCATATGCGGTGGCGGGTGGCGGGCGCGCGGGGTTGCGCAGCCCCTCGGCGAGCCCGCATGCGAGCCTGGGTTACCCGCCGTTGCGCGACTCAGACCGCTCGTTCTCGTATGAGTCCGCGTGCTCGCGGGGTTCGCGGTTTCGCGACGCATCATAACGGGGGGTCGTACCGCCGCGAGTGCTCCGCATGGGCGGACGGCGGCGAGGGACGTGCGTGCGGCGTCTGCACGATCGCGGGCAGCGCAGTCGGCGGCTTGGCGTCCCAGTAGCGTGAGGGCGTTGCGTGCGATGGGTGTGCCGAGCGTGGGGACGACTCGGGCGGGCTGCGGCCTCTGTGCGGGCCGGGCGAACGCTCACGTGGGGGTAGAAAGGCTGCTGCTGCTGCTGAGACGGCGCGCCGTGCCCGGGTAATCGCTCCCAGAGTTGGAGTGGCGCGGACGGCGGGCGTCGTGCTGCTCGCGCGGGGGCCAGTCGCGACCATGCTCCGGCGGTGGCCCACGACGCTCCCAACCCATCTCCGGCGGGTCACCGTTCCGAATCTGCTCGTGCGCAGGAAATGTGCGCGGCGATCGTTGCGGTGGTTGACCAGGACCACCAGGCGGCCCGCGAGACGAAGAGGAGGACGAGGAGGGGTAGGGCTGGAACGGCGGCGGCGGCGGGGAGCGAATGCGGCTGCCATGAGAAGGCGGGGACATCGACGGCCGACGCCGGGCGGTGGCGGGTTAGTGAAGAACGACTCTTGGTGGTGCAAGTGCCCGCTGCCGTACGAACTTCTTCTGGCGGTTGGGAACGGGGTGGTGGCAAGAGCAGGCTCTGGTGCCCACATAGGTCCACCACGACCGGCGGGCTCGCGCGAAGAGCTGGGGGGATACTCGCGCCCGTGGATTGGCGGCACGCGGTCGACGTCCATCGGCGCGAGTGGCGTGTGCGACTGCGGGTGCCTGCTCTCGTCGAGGATAACCGGCGGCGGGGGACCTCCACGGAAACGGCCCCTGGCGGCGACGAGCGACCAGCACCAACCTGCGACGGCGGGGGGAAGCGATATCTCCGTCGGAGGCCCTCTCGACTCGGTGCGGAACACAGGGCGCTGGCTTGTCGACTGAAGCAGAAGCGCGGGCCCGTGAGTCCAGGCGGGGGGAACAACCGCGCTCGCGTACGCGGTGGGATGCACGTCTTGCGGGCCGGGAGCGGCGGGAACCTGCCCGCCCGTAGCTTGTGCGTTCTTCAACAGCGCAAGCCGCTGCGAGATGACGGGATTGGTGGGATCAAGCTCGCTCGCGCGCGCATAAGCGTCGATGGCGTCCGAGATTTGGTTTATTGCAGCTCTCGTACAGACTCCCGAGGGTCGAACCACACTTCCGAGATGTACGGGTTGATGCGAATCGCGCGAGAGTATGCGTCAAGCGCGTCGCGGTATTGGTTGATCTGGAAGTATAAGACGCCAATGGAGCACCAGAACGTTTGGGTTCCGGCCATCGCGATACACGGCCTGTTGATATGCTTCGTAGGCCTTATTGTACTTCTGACCGGCCATGTAAGCGCGTCCAAGAAGGTACCAACTCTGAGCATCGGAAGGATCTAAGAAGAGAGCTATATTATGCATATACTCGCCTTAGGATGAAGAATAGCGTACCAGCTTCTAAGCTCTTGGTGAGGTACTGGATCGCGAGGTCCTGGTTCTGGAAGGATGAGCCGTCCTGGTGGTACAGCCATCCGAGCTGCTGAAGGACTTTGGCGTGACTTGGATTGTCGGTGACGACGCGTTCGTAGGCGTCCTTGGCACTGACATGCTACACAGAATGAAATCAGAAAGAAATACAAAGATAGAAGAAGAAGCAGACATACGTCTTTCTGTTGTTCGTAGACATGCCCGATTTGGAACCAAATGTCGGCGTGTGCCAGAGGGCTGGGAGGATTGCGGAGAATGCGGTCGAAACAGCCCAGCGAGTCTTCGTACTTGCCCTGCTGCTTGTATATTATTCCGAGGCGGAAGAGATCTCGTTTGCCTTGTCGAAATCTAGGTCTTTCCAATTAATCCAGACCGCCATCCTATTTTCGATTACTCATGGGACCAACCTTTGTCCATGCGAAGCACGGAAGAGAAGGCCTCTTCGGCGTGGTCGAGGGAGCCGTATCGGTCGTAGAGGATGCCGATGCCATACCACAGCTTGGGGTCCTCCTAACAGCGGTGTTTTAGCGGAGGCGGCGTTATGGGATGATAAATTACCTTTGGGTTGGGAAGAAGGTACAAGGCCTGTTGGTAGGCTGAGTATGCCTTCTGCAAGTCGTCCTGCATGAGGTAACAGTGGCCTAGAAGGGGAGGTTAAATGCCGGCGGGTGATTTGAAGGGCTTCGGGACTACCCAAGGCGCTCCAGACTTCGCCATTCTCTTCCTGAAGTGCCAGAACACGTTGAAGAACTCGACAGCCTAATCCGGAAGAAGCAGAGGTCAGCGCCAAATACAGACAAATCAGCCTGCGGAATCCTCGGATTCGGGGCCAAGTGGCGCGGCTCAGAAGACGGACATGCCTTGGGATAGTTTTCCTTGATCCGAGCTATTCAGCGACCTGCGTGAGACCCGAAAGGGACAATGGGGTTATGTCGCAGCGCATTTCGTAGGCGGAGAGGGCGTGCTCCAAATCGCCCATCTGCTCGGCGACGCGGCCTGAAAACAATGTTAAAAAATATTCGAGGAGACGGAAGTAAAACACACCAATCAAGAGCCACGTCTGCTCGTTGGCGGTGGTGAGTTTGTGGATGGCAGACGACGCGGCAGAGTTGACGCCCATTGGTGGGGGCGGGGCCCTGGATGGGGGAGACGATGCTCTGGGGATGGGGCGCGCCGTTCTGGAGAGGGGCGGAGGAGGGCCGTTGTTGAGGATGTGTGAGTGCGGGGGGCTCCTGGAGGCGGCCCTCGCGGGGTGTCTCATAGACATGGGAATGGGTCGGAAAGAGTCGCACGCGCTTGGCAAACGGCAGTATATATAAAGTGCGGTCTTGCAAGAATAAAGTCAACCAAGTGACGATCACGAAGGAAGATGAACTACAAGACAGGCACGAGGTGATCGGGGCAATCGGGTGATATATCGAGCAAGATCGGAGGCGTCCGATCTGCTTCTCGAACAGGCAGGAACCATAAATTAACCAGAATCACCTCCGGGTTCATTCAGCCCATTGATCCAATGCTGTTGACTGGATTCCTACTTCGTCTACTCCCGCGTTTCCACCAGATTATTCCCCTCAGAACCCTGATAGACAAGATATGAGATGCAGCAGTGCCCCTGTGAGATCCAGAGTGATGTAATTCACGGATCCCGCGGCGAAACAACGGTAAGCGGCTACCACTGGCACAAATCCACGCCTACATCTCCACCGATTCAGACGGGGATGGTCCCACAGCGGTGATGAAACACTTTGCGATGCGCAATCATGCAATGGTGGCGGTATTATTCTCTTCCGATCACAGCAGATCACTACTCGGATCATTTTCCGGCGCCGAAATTCAACTCCCGACCCTATATTAGTCCAGTTGTTGACGCTCAACCGCACTACGTGCCCGCCCTCGCCATGACCCGTATGTGACCCGCGTCGCTGCTACACCCGTCCTAATCCGGCTCCCAGGCGGCAACCAGCGTGACCAAGATCGCCTCAAGGCCCAAAAGAAAGCCGCTGCTAACAAGACCAAGCCAAAAGTACTTCTTTCTACTCTTAGTTCCTCCCGGCGGCTCACCGCTTGTTAGGAATCGGCTACAGTCTACAGAAGCGAAAGGAGGCGTATGTTTGTCCCTTGTACCCTTTTTGAACCTAGGCTTACGGAGGCTTTTGTGTTATAGCGACGCGGAGATTTTTGCGAGCTAAACAGAAGGCATGCGCCCATTCGGCTCGTGTGGCATTTGTTGCTATGTACAGACGCCACTGACTCTTTCACATAGAAAAAGGAAGAAGAGGAAGGCAGCCACAGCCACAGCCAGCGGTAAATGACCTCCGCCTCGGCTTGCCGGCAATTATACCATTCATCGATTCCTTTCTTCTAAATTACATTCTTCGCCCATCCGATGAGAGCATGTGTACCATAGTAGCCGGTTTGGCGATGTCATCCACCCCTGCACCTGGAGACGTCCATGATGCTGATGCGCAACGCCGAACGGAAGATTATCATCCTCTTAACACCATCTGCGAATCCGTAATTTATATATGTATACAGTCCAAATTTCATGTGCAGGTGCGATTCAGGATCATCACCATGTGTCATGATCGTAGACCCTCTTTTGCCTCCCGACGGGTTCCTCGCGGCTGTGCAGTGCGATATTAGGGAGGCGCTTAGTGGTGCCGAAACCCCGGCCAACCCCATCAAGCATAGGTGATTCTTCCATTGACCGTCAATTTTGACGGAGAGATTGAGTTTATCCTGCTTTCCCACCACCTTTCAACAGTCGCCGACGCCGATCTCCTCCCACAGCGACCGATCCCCATCCTGTATCGGGCCGGGTTCTGACATGAGTGTCACACCCCGCATTTGCTCTGCGCAGCTAACCTCTTGGCAGCTGCCACGCAATAACGCAATAAAAAACTTCCGTGCTCACGGTTCAAGGAGACCCGCGTTAACCCGCATGTCTTCCGTTAGTGCGAGATCCCTCCCAGGAGCCAGGGCTCAAGTTGTAGCATCGAGATTCTGATTCTCCGAGATACGAAATCAATGGAGCGCCGCTATGTTTTAAATGTGGCCAAATTATGTGCACGTACGAGATAATAATATAGAGCTAAATTCATTTTATCTTCACCGCCCCGCCCCCGTCGAGCCGCCGACGCCGCGTCGGAGTTTCCATCTCGTCCTGCGCCGTCCACGAATTCGAACGATTCCCGCGTCCCCAGCTCGGTGTGGGCGCTGGTGACAGGTAGCCGCCAAAGTGATTGGGCAGATTCGCAGGATGGTACGCGACAGGCGCAATCGGGAACTGAGGGTGGGCACCCGGTGGGGCCGGCGGGGCCTGGGGCTGATGCCGCGACCGATAAAGCGAGAGAAGCGCGTTGATAAACAGGGTCAGGAATGACAAGGACGTCAGCGTGAACGCCTGGAAAAACCCCGCGAGATTGGTCAGAAGCCGCGTGGGCGGACTGAATGCATGGGACACAGAACCACGTACCAGTGTTTTCCAGCTGATAGGCTCTACAAAACCATTCACTACCTCCGCGATCATCTCGGCACCGACCTTGGCACGTCCCACTATTGTCGGATCACGGCTCATACACGTCGCCCAAATGGCACACTGCTGTGCCATCGCCGGTAACGGATTTTCGCAGAGGTTATTCTTGTGCTGCAGAGCGCACATGGCGATATCCTGCACTATATCTGTCGCCAAGACGTCAACGACGTCAACAACGCAACAGCAGACTAAAAACGACGCACCCATCGAGTATTCTGATATCCGCTCCTCTACATCCCGTTGTACTGTCAAGATGAATTGCACGGCCAGATACAGGAATAGCAGGATCAGCGACAAATTGAAGAAGAACTGCAAGTAGCTGTAAACGGCGCGTTTCAACGGTTATACCTCGGGAATCAGCACAGGAACGCACCCGAGCAGGATATAGGGCACATCCGACTGGGGAGCCGGCGGCGAGGGCATATTGAGCGTGTAATGGTTCGAAGTCGAACTCGTTCGGGTCAGCTGCTGACCCGCGGAGTCTGTCTCATCATCGGTGTCCGAATACGGGTCGCGCTCGTCCCCACGCGACTCCGGCACCGTGGACATGGACAGCGCGGACTTCATGCGTGATTTGAGGACGCGTCGCATGCCGCCCGTCGAGACCTTCCGGCCGCCGTTAGCCTCCGGCGACGCAGCTCCCTCCGGTTTCGGCGGGCTGGCCTCCCGCATGTCCACGTCCCACAGCTCAGGTGCAGGGGAGGCTGTGGGAATGCTTTGGCCGGCGAGAAGTTGGCGGGTGGGGCCCACGGGTACGGCACTGGTCCACCTGCCTAGGCGGCGTTTGGAAGATGAATGGGATGTTCTGGTTTTGACCAAATGTGGGATTGTGCAGTGGCGTCGGTGGGTTGCTAAGGGCCGCATGCGAGCCTAGAGGCGGTTGGTCGACTTGCGTACTCAGCGGAGGAAGCTACACACACGTTTTTTCGGGGTCGTTGGGTCGTCATCCGCTGACTGCGAGACGGCCCAGACGGGTTTGGTGTTTGGACGGGACGTGTATTCAAAGTCCATGGGTGCGTCCGTAGAGCGCTGGGAGCGCAAGCGCGACGTCGACATTATGTCGGGGGTGACAGCACCCGCAGCGCGTCGTGGAAGGAGTTGAAAGGCTCGTTACGCGTTCGTCACAACCAGGGTGGGCGTGACCTGAGTGACACCGACTCTCAACTCCCTTCCTCCATGCTCCGCCTCGCGACATCTAGCATCCGCCGCCATGTGGGCCGACGCGCCTTTCACCCCCTCTCTGGCTACACTGATCCCCAAGCAAGCGGCCTCGTCCCTATAGTCATCGAGCAGACGGTCCGCACCACACCAATATCACATCCGCCCATTCCCAATACGTTTTTAGGGCAGGGTGAACGATCCTATGACATTTTCTCGCGTCTGCTGCGGGAGCGGGTCATCATGCTCTATGGTCCCGTCTGACTTTTCGCCTATTCTATTACCCTGCATTCATTGTCTCAATAGATCCGCGACACGGACTCTACATTAACTGTCGCGCAACTCCTTTTCTTGGAAGCCGAGGACACTTCCAAACCAATACATCTGTACATCAACTCACCAGGGGGTAGCGTCACCGCCGGACTTGCCATTTACGATACGGTTGGTGTGGCAATAGGGTCGGTCTTCGTTAGTTGGCTCACTAGTCTCCTCGACATAGATGCAGGTTCGTGGCGACTTCTTACTCCGGCAGCGGAAGAGCTAATAATTGAGTACCCCGAAGTACGTTTCAGCCCCCATTCACACCTACTGTATCGGGCAAGCCGCGAGTATGGGGTCGCTCCTGTTGTCAGCCGGCGAAAAGGGCAAGCGCCACTGCCTCCCCAACGCAAGCATCATGATCCACCGTATGTGAACCCCTACATTTCACCTTATATACCCTAAACAGGGGCGCAGAACCATCTGGTGGCGCATCCGGCCAGGCATCTGATATCGCAATCCACGCGAAGGAGATTCTTAGAATACGGGAAGCACTAACCGCCATCTATCAAAAACATTGCGCCAAAGACGGCGAAAGTAAAGAAGAGGGCCTGCGGCGATTCGGTAGGCATCCGTCCCTTCTACACCTTATTGGCTATGTCCCACATGTTTTACAGGAGAGGCTTTGGAACGAGATTACTTTATGACAGGTACTGCCTTGCGAACTACACCAAATTCGGAGCTGATATGTTCCACGCACAGCACAACAAGCCCTGGAGTTTGGGATAGTTGATGCTATCTTAGAAAAGAGTCCCAAGATCGAGAAACCGAGTCCATAGAAAATGCCACTCGAAAATGCCAGACTTATTCGCATTTTGAGCCGTCCCTGACTAAAGTCTTGGCATATGTACACCGGCAATCAAAATAAGCGCGGCGTCTTCTGCTTACCGGCGCGGTCCGTGATCCTCAGTTAGCCTAAGTTACTGGCCGCTTTACCCCGATCCCGATTTGTTCTTCCTGGGAGACTCCAGATTCTAAACTTATCACACCCACCACGGCTACATATGGCGCTGCTTGCTCTTAGACTTTTGCTTACAAGTCGAGGCTTGTTTTTCCGTTCCTTGTCCGACCAACGACGCCGCCGACGCACGCGTTGGCGGTGTTGCTAAGCGGCCGACCCCGAACCGCCCGCTCCCATATATCGTTTCTAAACGTTCCGTGTGTGTCCCATGACCGGAAGCTAACCTGCGGCACTGCATTGCCTCACTATCCTCAAACGCAATCAAACCTCCTCAAACATATTAAAGTTCAGCTGACCTTATCTGTGATCTCTTCCTGCTCTAGCGCCTTCATGTCCTTAACGTTTCTGCTGTCTTTGCATTGCTTCTCTCTCTTTGCTGTGTCCGATGCCCGAATGTCAAAACGAGCTGTTGCTCCTCCGCAAACGCTTGTAATCCCTGTCAGTCTTGATGCAAACCAAGTTTACTCCGTGACGGTCAATATGGTGAGTTAGCTGTGCTATCTGGCGCCGATCCGACCATCTCACCGGGTCCAAGTCGTCGAATCCTGCCCCGCAATCGTTTGCGTTCGCATGACAACATCCACCGCGTCCGTCATCTGTTCCGGCTTTGTTTGCACTTCAAATTTACCCCGGATTTTTAGAATTACAACCGGTCGCCGGTGCTAATTGCGACTCTTGTGGGGGCGTTCCGACGTGGGTCCAACTTAGATTCACATTTTTCGCTCTGACAAAGATCCCGCAGGTATAACCCGTCGATATCCTCCAGCGTACAGCAGTTGCCACAGTCCCAAAATGTCTCAACACTGAACGGGGCTGCCATGGGCACCCTGATGCGCGAAAACTGTGGCCTTCTGCAAAGTAACGGTTCCGCCTGGTCGTACCCAACCAAACAGGTGGGTGCCTACTGAAACGGAGCGGAGTCCCGACCTCATGCAACAAATTGCAGTCACTGTTGCCAACCAGTCAACCTCTTTTTTCCCCTCCGGAGTGTCTGGCATGGTTGGTATGGGCCTCGCACCGTTTGCGGACTCGCCCGCGGCCGGCTGGCTCTCAAGGAACCCGGCGCAGCCCGCATTTTCGTACGGGATGGCGCTCAATCCGCCCTCGGCGTCGAATTCTTCGGGCTCGGGCGGCGAGCTGCACTGGCTCCAGCCAGACGCGTCCTTCTACGAGGGCGAAGTGACGTGGAAACCATGGTCACCGCCAACGCATCGAATCCGGCAAACATGTCGACCTGGTTTGTCGAGATGGACGCGTTTTCGGTGTCTGGTCCCCCGGGCTTCAATATCTCCCAGAGCGGCACGCAACTCCCCACGTTCCTCGACCCATTTTACGCGGATATCGTCTTCCGCAGAGCTCAGCACGCGCAATCTGTATGTCACCTTCCCCCTATTCACTTTTTTTTCTTGTACCAACCGCCGTTTCTCAGACGCTGACATCCCGGGCGCATCGAAGCACTCGACCTCCGCCTTTGCACACGCCTGGAAACTCCCGTGCGACTCCAAGTTCCGTCTCACAGTCACGTTCGGGACTTTTTCGACGAGCCTGGATCAGTCCGCGCTCGTCGTGAAACAAGCGGATGGCGTGTGCGTCGGCGTTCTCCAAGAATGGATCGATGCGAAGGCTACCCAGTACCTCCTCGGATCGCCCTTCATTGCCGTATTATATCTGTGGGTCCACCGTGCACACCCGATTCTGATCCCTCCGGCTAACTGGATTGATTTCATTTTTCAGGATCTTCAGCTTCTCGCAATCGGGCGATGGGACCATGGGCGTCGCCGCACGCGCCGCGAAGGACAACAAGCTCGCGCCCGGTGCCATCGCGGGTGTGGTGCTCGGCACGCTCGCCGTTGTCGCTCTGATCGTCATTGCGGGCGTCCTCCTATACTTCGCGTGGCAGCGGCGGTCGCGGGTACCTCGCCGGCGTAAGCCAAGCAAAACGGACATTACGCCCTTCACCGACATCTCGCCCACCACCTCGCGGACCTCGCAGCACCTCTCCAGCGGCGTCGGCGACCAGCGCGGCTTACTGGCGTCTTTACCCGGCTCCCCCGACTGGGCGACGACGTTCATGAGCGACGGGGGGAGCCCGAACTCGAATATCTTCCCCGGCGGGACGTTCACCGAGTCCCGCACGAGTCGCCAATATCTCGACCCCAATAGTAATGGCAATATGAATTCGTCCACTTCGCTGATACACCTCGAATCCCCGCCGCCATACGCGAACCCGAACGGACTCGGACCCCCTCCTGTCCCGCTTGTCCCGTTACGAAAAACTCGGAATCGGTCGTAGACTTTTTTTCTTGGTCTTGTATTCCTCCTTTCCTTATCGTACGCTCTGCTATGTGTATCCTTCGCCAATTTGTACAATATACCGCACGGACTCTTTAGAGATTACATTACCATCCGCGTCGCTACCGACTTCATTGAGCCTCCCGATTTGAGCGGATAATGAATTATACCGCTGCTTTGGACTTCATATTCAAAGCCAGTTCTTCCCCATATGTTAACGAATTATATCGCCGAGATGTCCATCTCATCTCACTGTCAGTGTCAGTAAAATGACAGGAACAACAGATTCTGACTTGCGACAGCACCTCTCTATTTTCCCGAAATATATACAACAATACTATCACACAACAGCACTCGATAAATTATACCGTACGTAGATTAACAAACACGGACACAGTTACCGACCGCCATTATATCTACCCGGATCAACCCACCCAGACTGCTGCTGCTGACCAGAGTAGTTTGGCTGTGGCGGTGGCCGCGAGTCAACCGGACCGGGGGTGGAGGGGCGGGACTACAGCAGGGACGAAATCCGCAGTCGTTAGACCAAGAGCGGAAAGTCACAGCCAAAAAAAAAGTACTTACCCAGCGCCGATCCCCATGGGCCCCGACGCCGCAGGCTGTTCATAGCTCCCCAGCCGCTGGTGGCGCATGTCTGGGCCCGGCGGCGGCATACTCGGAGCCGGATACCCGGCATAGTTGGGTCGGCCCCGACAGCATCGCAACAGCGCTAAAATAGCGGAAAAAAGGTTTCAGTTCCAATAAAAGGCCATCTATCCATCGAGGAGACAAAACGAAACACGCACCACCACCAATGACCCAAATTAGCAGAAGGGCGACGAGGCCAGCGACAATAGCGACCGGGATAGCGATCTGCAGGTTCTGTGTGAACCAAGCCTGTAATGGGGGAAAACGCGCAGTTAGCATACATGCATACAATTGGACGAAAAAGAATAGAAGAAAGCGGTGTGGATCGTTACCTTGGCAGTGCTAAGGAGCCCATTCGACTGACATCCTCCAGACGCGCAAATACCACCGTAACCTACACGAAGATTGAGCAAAGAAAGAAACGGAACATGGTACCACGAATACTCACCACACGGCGAGCCGTCTACTAGGCGCTGTCAACAGGATACATTGGTCTGACGCCGTCGGGTCTTGGCAAGAGACTTGACATGTGTTGGAGCTCTGGTTCGGGCACGCCCTGGTGAGGTTCATGGAGGACCCGAGCTGTTGACATTGCACTGAAAAAGCCAATTTGAGATGAGATTGTTTTGGCGAGCAGGCCAAAAAAACGGTTAACATACGAGCAACAGACGTGCACTGTCCACTTGCGCAGGCGAGGCCGCTCGCACCGCAGCTCTTTCCTGGTCACCCGAATGAAAGTGAATACAAATTCTTCTGAAATTAAACAAGAACAAACCATTCGGCACCACAACATCCGCGGGACATGCCGACGACGCGCCCGTGCACATCTCCGGCATATCGCACTTTGCATCCTTCGACGGTCGGCACACCTGCGTCGTCGGCGCGAACCCGCACTGCGGCGTGCAGCACGGGCTGCTGTCTGGGTCACACAGCGCGTTCGGCTTGAACTTGCACGTCTTGGCGTCGCAGCACGGCGAGTCGACGTCCTCGCCCGGGTCGCACTGCTCGCCCTGCTCGACGATCCCGTTGCCGCACATCTGCAGCGATATCGTCTCGACGCTGTTGCTCGGGTCTTGCAGGCAGGTGGTGTTGGTTCGGGAGACACCAGTCATTAGCGAGCCTAGGACATTGTCAATGATTATGCGCAAGAAAACGAGAGGACGAACAAATGTTCCCAAGACTGCATGGCGAAAATAGTTTCTCTCTCCCTTCTGCGCCACGGGACTCATGATGTATTGAGCGTTTGCATTGCAGGAGCTGGCCGTCAGAGGGCAGCAGGCGCTCGTCGAGTTGCAGCCGTCAGCGCACTAGAATATAATATTCAGTCCCAATGCGTTCGCACACAAACGATTACACGCACGTCGTGCTGCGAAAAGAATCAATCAATCAGTGAATCTTGCACTTTCCAAAAATACCAATAACATACAATGGCACCGAAGTTGTGTCCAATTTCATGCGCAACAACTTGCCACTCAGTGAGCCCTGCCGTGGAAACAGCCGTGCCAGAAACCACCGACGGCTCGCTCCCAGACGCTGTCTGTTGGCACCTGAATGTACGATAAAATCAGCATGAGCTTACGCGACAAAATCAATTAGAACCCACAAGGTTGCCAGCCACGCAATGCCGACTTCTGAACCAGTAGGGCAACCGCTCATGAGATGCCACAACCCGACGCCGTCGGATCCTTTGGCACCCCGCCACGCAGAGAACAGCGACAAGCGATCGTTGAGAGTTACCGTGCTGCAGTCAGTGTTCCACGGCATGGTCGTGTTGACGGGCGTTGGGCACCTATTACAGCTCAGACGCTCGCTGATAATGAAGAAGAAAGAGAGCGCGCACACTTCGTCCTGGATCTGAAGCTCGACGATACCAAGACTGACATTGAATGTCGACTTATATAGCGAGCTGGCGGTATTCCAGTTGTTCAGAATCTGGCTTGTAGCGTTTGAATGCGAGCCGTATTTCTGGGTGTACACGCAGTCGGCGGCAACACCCATGTACAGCTACAAGGTTCAATGAAGGAGCGGATTGCAACATGAACGACCGCACCCACCACTTTCTGAGTGTTCGGGCATCCAGCGTTGTCTCCAATGTTGTTCACGAAACTTTGGAAATGTCAACGTACGAATGTAGCTTTGCAAAATTACGCACTTGGTGCCCATCTGGGTGCCAACGACATCGTCTCTTTTGGCGGACATGTTCCCGAACAAATTCATGGGGTTCTCAAACCACGGGTTGGTTGCCGGTTTCTGCAGGATAGGGTTCTGTGCAGGATCCGTATTGTACGACATCCGGTCATGCCCGCACGTCTGGGGCACTGGTGCGGCGTCGCGTGCTCGCCCGTATGCGCAAAATGCTCCTCCTCGGGCGTCATCATGTCCGATTCGCGCCAGATCACCAACGCCGAGTCGACGATATCGACCGGCTCCTCCGCCTCCGCGTCCAAGGGCCGCTTGTGCCGCAGATAGTTGTCCTTGGTCGCAATATGGTACACGACGCCCTCGACGGTGAACGCGCCCTCGAAGACGGGCGCGATGCGCTGATCGATGTCGCCTTGGTGGTGGACCATGATGCGCGCCCAGCCGAGGGTCGCGGGTGCGGGGTGGGCACGACGCCGGCGGTGTCCTCGCGCATACGCGTGAGGGAGTGGTCGGCATGGATGACTTCGCCCCAGTACGCCTTGACGGTCTCGCGCAGCAGCGGTTTCGTGCGAGAGACGTACGTGGTCCCGTCGGGTCGGGTGGAGTAGTACTTGATGCGGGCAGCAGGGTGGATGAGGTGGTCGTTCGGGCGGAGATGCAGGTAGAAAGTCTCGTCAAAGGCGGCGATCTTGAGGCGGAACGAATCGTCATAACGCAGAGTCGTTGAACGGGGGAGGAAGGGTTCCCGTTTGCCGAAGGGCGTCGAGCTGGCAGACGAAGAGAGCTGTCGGCGAGGCAGAATCTCAAGAGCAAGGGTGGACGGATTGGCCAGGCGCTTCAAAGGGCTCGGAGACACGCTGTGCGCTGTTTGCGAGCTTATCAGCATCCCCAACCTCGGAAATTTTGCTACTCGCCGGCCACTGGGTCTATCCATGCGAGGAAAAAAGTAACGACCAGCGCCAGAAAGCTAAGGTAGAGATGCATAAGGAGAGAATGCCGCCTAGATTTGGGCATCAGAAAATTGATGAATGGCACCCGCAACTATTCGGGATACTACGAACCTGCGGAATGGAAAGACCACCACAGCGGGAACGGAAGGACACAGAGAAAGAGAGACGAAGAAAGCTGCGCCCAGTGTTGATGCGAGAACGCTAAGTAAACGCTACGCCCGTCGCCATGTAAATCCAATTCTCATCACAAAAATCACCAAGTTACAAACTTAGACCCACTCACTCGGATCTATTCCGTCGGTCTCCACAGCCCAGACCCAGCACTTCCTTCACAGAAATACGGCTCTCAGTGCTCAGCAGTGATATTCCGCGACGCGACGCGCTCATATTGATCCAATGGACATCTGTCAAACATCTCTGGTCGTCCTGGCCGTGTTCTCTACGACAGATTCTCTGCTTCTTAATACTGGACTAATTTACTCCCAATCCCCACCCCCATCTGCCTCCGGCGATGCTTAACGGGACCTGTGACATCGACCCGCTAGCTGAACACCGGAAGCAGCAAGAACCTAAAGAACGCTGTCAGTGTCGCTGCCGGGAAGCAATGCATGAAGTGAAGTCGTGAACGCATCTCCGCCTTGGCTTTGCGAAGCAGCCTTGACTGGGCGCCGAGCGTCAAGCTCATAGCCATGTCAATGATCCGCAGTTCCGCGTCGCTACCCAAGCCCTCGACAAGAGTCTCCAAGAGTCATGCGGCTGCGGAGTTGGGTCAGCGGCGTCTTGTGCTGTCCCTGCAGTTTCTTCATCTGTCTTCGAGTCCGGACGGCGATTTCTGTCCCAGCATCTTCGTTCTTTCTATGCCCAACAAGATTCCGATTGGGAGCCCATGGATGCACCTGGGGGGACTCTATACCACCCAGTGAAGCCTGTGTCGCATATGTCGTTTGGAGCTCGTAGTCGGCACAATACCTTACTTGAATTCGTGTTACTCGGCATACGATCTCAACATCTAAGCACAAGCATTCTATTCGTAACCCAAGCAATCTATATATTATATACGCGAACCCCAAGCAAGCAAATAGACTGAGGAAAAATATGAATAGGTGGGCACTGTAGGTAGAATTGTATGTATGAAATGGTCCAGAAGCACAAATACGCTCGATGCAGATGGAGAGTAAGAAGGAAAGAGAAAGAATAAGAGAAAGAGACAGGGCGGGAATGAGGTGGTAGTACAGAGGACTAGAAAGTGACGACGTTAACGGGTTCAGTGGAGGCGGAAGGGCAACTCACCAGAAGTCCGATTCTAAGGAGAAAAATGAGGCTATTCTCTAATATTCCTAGCGTGTGGTCCTCTCTAGCACCTTGGTGAAGTTGGCGCCGTCAGAAAGTCTAACTGAAGCCAGAGAAAAGGGTCTAACCTTTTGGCACGTTTCTTCGGGCTCTGGAGGCCAGACAATCGTATGGCAGTGGAGCGCCAGGGGCCCAATGGCAAGATGGTAGGGAATTAATCACAATGGCCGCCGCGTCAGGAGCCGTCACACAGGGCCTGGAATATTTTATAGGAGTGAAAGGTAGTGGGCGGAAGTTGACGAGAGAGTCCCGGAGAAGGCTTTTATATTCTCGCGATCCAAGGGCGGTGAGAAATCTAGGAAGGATTGTCAGTGTGGCTAAACAATAAAGGAAATAGCACACACTATCTAACTCCTTGTCAGAGTGGGGTGTGTCCAGCCACACGTCCATACTCTCCAACACCGTAAACTTGGCTTTACAAGCAAAATACTTGCTGCGCAGCCCGAAGCGGGCCGGGGCGACCGCGATGGGACCGGCATCGGCGCGTTGAGGGCGGGTGCGTGAGAAGTAGGGGCAAGGGCAGAAAGGTTTATTGAGACCAGCAAAGGCACGAAGGGGGGAACCGAAGCGTGGAGTGCGGGTGGGGGCGCGGAGACAGCAGCAGTAGGAGCAGGAGCGGGAGCACGAGGGTTTGAAAGGAAGAGCCAAGGAGGGATGAATGGGGGGACGAAACCTTGTGGAATTCGCAAGTCTCAATAACCATTGGTTGCAAGTCAGTCGCTATTGATGGGAGGGAAACGGTAAGGCGCCGATGCGTAGGAAACCGACCTGGAACTTACCAGCGAGAATCGGCGCAGACTCCAGTACCGCAACACTCAAGACGATGATGGCGGGAGGTTGATTTGAAAGTCGTGGTCGTCCACGGTCGGGCCGACCTCGGAGCCTGTCTCCACAATATTGGCATCGACCTGGGTGGCTATTGATGTAAGGGATGGCAAGGAAGGCGACGGGTGAAGCTGTATCAGGGATGAAGCAGAGGTCCGGAGTGCTGAGTGGCTCGTGCGCGAGGCAAGAATTGGTGCCGGCTGGGGACTGGAAAGACAGAAGTTCGATTTGCTGTGCGTAACAGGAGACTGATTTCCGTTGACCAGGGTGACGTCTGCCTCATCGCCATTCTCCGTCTCGCTGTCATTGTCGGCCGTGTCGACGTCGTCTTCCTCATTGTGCTGGTCCGTCTGGGCCTCATTCTTGTTGGGTTGCGACACCGGCGTGCTCTTAACGATTGAGATTTCATATGCGAATAGCATCAGGCTCGAGTGGTCCGGGCAGGAAGCAATTTCCCACATGACGCAAATCTTCTGCAGCTGTTCGAATACCCATTGTAGGATTGGTAGAGAGTCGGAGATAATGTCCAGATGACGAAGCCGGCACAGGAAAGGGCGAGCAGTGGGAAGGGAATGAAATCCACGATTGACACCTCGCCGAGGAACTTGCCGGGGATGAACTCGACGTCGCCTGCGTCCGAACCCGCTGTAACCTCAGGTCGTCTACGGCGGCGAGTAGGGCCATGAGAGGGACATCACAGCCAAGCTGACTCGAGCCGCCCACTGAAGTGCTAGAGCGACGGGGAAGGCCAGTGAACGTTGGCGAAGGCCTCCATGGACGACGAGGGAGGTGGTTGTCTGTTGGAAACTGTTCTGTGGAACACCTGGGGCCTGCACCCGCTTGACAAAGG
>JARKIC010002182.1:0-73432 GCA_029378375.1 Mycena olivaceomarginata | reverse complement strand
ACGCAGATGTTGTCCCAACACCTGGGCGAACACTCCTACTGTTTCCTTCCGAGCGCGGCCCCTCCCGTGTTCGACCTGAAGGGAGTTGTGGCCTCTGTTCTACTTTCTCTCCCACCCCGCATTTACAGGCTTATGCCTTTCGTGCGGGTCCGCGTGTGTTCCACGCACGGACCCCACGTACCTGGCCACGATCCTTGACCATGGCAGTTCCGGTATTCGTAAGTCCCCCTTCAAACATCCGTTCTTGATGAACCATGTCCGACCATCCTGCGATTACTCAGGAAACCATTCGGCGCCTATGCATTCATCCCGCACTCCAGAGCCCAACTTATCGTCTTGGCGGGTCTCCTCAGACTTGTTTCCGCGGTTTCTCAGATCGTGCCTGCCCGTGTCCAGAGCGGGTGGAGGCTTTCCTCCCTGCTGATGAACCCCGCGACTTTCCCCAACCTGCAACACCGTGCGTGGCCTTTTTATTTCTTTATTTCTTGTCCCTTCTGACCCTGCCCCTAGTATCCCCCTTTGTCCACCATTTGGATTTTCCCGGGAACTGAGGAGTTCCCAATGGACCAGCCGCTATGCGACCCCTTTTCCGTCGCAGATCATTCTACCCCTCTTGCGGATTGCTCGCCCCAACCTGCGAGTTCTGGTGCATTTTATGGCCAGAAACCGTATTCGCGAGGCTAACGGGCCGCAGATGGCTGTTTCGCTTCTTGACGAAGCCCTAGCACCCGCGTATCCCATTTTTGTGAGTCTAACGCCTCATCCGCGATTGCTCAAGGCTAATTCTCTTTTTGCCAGGAGCTGCTGATCGATGATTCCGCACGGGGCGTCTCTCCCCAACTATTACTCATATATTCTTCAACTCCGTCCGGGGCCCTTATCGCGTCCCTGCCTCCCGAGGTACGCAACCCCACCTGGTTGGACCATCTCCTCCCAGAGTCCCCGGATCATGCAAGTGTCCTATTCTTGATTTGTAATGGATTCTAAATGACCCGCCCATATTCTAGGCCAACCGCACTCTTACGCCTACCCTGGTTATTCCGCGCCTTCCCCACGAGGATCTGTCATCGGAGCCATATCCAGTTATGGACATGTCCAATTACGATTCTATGTGGTATTGGTGGCGGCGGCTACAGGATGAACACCCCAGCGCCGTCGCAGCTCGTGGTGCGCGCGAGGAGTCTACTTCCCCGCATTACCGGCCCACAACTCCTCCATCTGTATCGCCGGCGCCTAACCCAGCTACGCCTCCGTCGCAGACCGGACCTTCCGCGGTTGGTTCCGCAAGCTTCGATATTCGGGTGTTGCGAGGCAGCGCGAGGAAGGACACTGCTTCGCCCCGCAGAGCATCCGCGATAGCTGCTTCACCGTCCCACTCCGCCGAGATGCAGGTTGATTTGGAAGAACTTGCTTTTGCGGATACCCGAGCATCCGCGGAAGCTGCTGATACTCCCGCACGTCGCGTAAGTATCGCCTCCTAAGCTCCTTATACCGGTTCTAACCCTTCTTTTAGCGCGGCCCTCCTCGCTCTGCTGCTCGAGGCAAGAAGACTCCTCACCGGGGCGCACCCCCTGCGCGACCCGTCCCCGTTGCCGTACATTTTATTTATCCGCTTTTCCTGCTTCCCCCTTATCCCTGTTCATGAACTGACAAACAGGGCCGACCCATGATTATGCGCACTCATCGCAAAAATCAATTACGCCACCTGCCGAAGAGACATATAACGAGAGGGCGAAGAGGAAAAGGAGGAGGAGGAGGATGATGAGGAGCCGGTTCGCCCAACGAAGCGTCGGCGCACGAGCTCTCGCGCTCCCAAGGACAAGGGCAAGGCGAAAGCTAGCACACCTGCCCCTACTTCTGGTTCGTCGCGCTTTCCCTTGGTCGATCGAAAGACTCGGGGCAAGCGCAAGCAGAACGAACTTCCCCCATATGTCCCTCCTCGACCTGTCCCAACTATGGACACGGTCCGCCTCGCAGCCGAGTCGCTTGCAAAGGAGCAAAGCGAGCCCACAGTCGTGAGTAGAACCAATCGCGATTGGTCTCCTCTTCTGACTTCTCTTCTAGTTCGACGCCGGTTGTTCAAACTGCGTTTTTCGCAACCGCGAATGCGATCACGGTGTCCCTGGTGTCCCTTTGTGACCACTGCAATAAAGGGCGCCTTTCCCACTGCAGTCACACTTTCACCGTCTCTGATCACACTCGTGCCGCCAACCACATCGAGCCCTATACCCGGCTGTCAAATGAACGTATGATCATTTTTATTTCTTTTCAATCTTCCGTGATTCGCTCAATTCGTGGGGTCTTTTTCCTCCAGGCGGTAACGAACTGGTCACCGATCTGAGTGCCGCCCGCGCCGATTACGAGCTTGCTCGAGAGCAGCTCTTTCGCGCTGGCTTCTCGGTTGTCGGTCGCAGGAAACCGTGTTGGCGCCTGGATCCGCGGGAGGATCTCATCTTTGGGAGCCGACGGTTTGCCTGGAATGGCAGAGCTCCCGAAAGAGCTCCAGCCGATCTGGGCCCAACTCCTGCTCGATTCTCAGCGGGACCTGTCCGTCGACTACCGGACCGCTGTCCTCCAGTACCCCTTCATTAGTGACCCCCGTCGCACGGAGTCCACTACTGATGGGGACCTTGCCGCCCTAATTAACTTCCTTGAACACCGCGATGCACAGGCCCATCAATCGACTCCTCCACCTGAGGAGAGTTCGAAATGGCCGGCCGAGGATGAAGCGGGGCCATCTGGCTCGGAGTGACGTGGTTTTGGGATGGAGTATTGGTCGGGCGGGCAATCGCGATTGCCCAAAACATGAATTTCTCTAATTGTACAATTTGTTCACAAGCTTCTCCCTGCGATAATTGAATGCAATTTTGTTCGCTTTTTGATATTTGAGGGATCCCTAAGTCCAGCCGAACTGAGAAATCCCTCAACCATCGCGCTCGAACAATTATTCCCCATCAACCCATGTCTCGGTTGTATCCCATCATCCCACGTTATGGTTCCACTCTATTGGGATAGTATCGCCTAAACGATCCTAGCCCAGTATAAATAGTCCATTCGCGATTGTGATTTTCAAGATGGCGATGTCCCCTTTCGCCCCGGATTATGACCCTCTTCGTCACTTCCTCGTTGAAGATTCTTGGCCAACCTTGCCATCTCACTCCAATATTTACGACGCCTTAGCTCCAAATGTGGAGACATTGTTTCAGTTACGCCCGGTACTGGAACTTCTGTTCGTTCACGGATGTTCCTGACCCATTGTTTCTAGGAGAACCCTTGCGATTCCTGCTCGGGACACCCCTCATCGTGCACATTTATCCGCTGGAACGCCCCATGCTTTCCATGCATTATTCAAATGACCCAAGATTACTGCACGTTCTGCAGCCGCGAGGCTTTCTGCCTCCGCTTAGCCCAGTACCTGCGATATCTGTTCTACTCTACTCCCAGACATTGGTACGCGTTTATTTCCAGGTTTTTGGGGTCGTTCTGATCAATCGCGATAGAGCGTGATGCCTGGATTGCCCAGTTCTACTCGGATTGTGCCGCAGCCTTTCATCTCTGGGACATCGCTCCTATCCCTATTGGGTCTTTCTTTGCCCAGGGAATCGTAGAATACATCCGACCCATCCCCATGACGCGCGCCTTGGCCGGTTTCGATGAACTGGAGAAGATCTTTAACCTTCCATCATACTTGATGTCTAGGCTTCATCATTTGATCTTTCAACGCGCTCTAGCATAGGCCCTTCGTAGCCGTACCCTTATTTTGTTACTACCATGTGTAGAACTCATTAGCTCCTGATTACTTTAATCGGGATTAAGCATCATTTTTGACACATAATCATCGATCTTAGCATCCGCGGAAGCTTTCTCATCACTATTTTTATCGGATAACATGTTTTCCAAGGTCCGGCCCGTATGCCTACGTGGTCTGAACCGCTTAGCGCCTCTTTGTCGCTTATGTGGATGCTAACCGAGTCGGCTATTGTGCAAGTGATGCGTTCCTTTAGCCGATGACCAACTGGGCTTTACTCTGATCTACCGCTTCGCCTCGCTTGTTTCGGCTAGCAATTCGTGTAGTCATCGTTAGAGTCCAGAATTTTAAATTTTTGTCATCGTCCAAGTCCCATCTCCCCTTTTCATAAATTGTAACTGTCCCCAGTTACACTATTACTCAGAGCGCATTATTTTCCCGAATGGACAGCATCCGCGATTTATATAAAGCAGCTTGCGCTTTCACTCCTTACACCAGCATTTTCACCGACTACCCTCGTTTATTAAACATGGTTTCCACCACCGTTCCTACTATGCCCAAGGCAATGATCGATAGCCTCCTTGCTATCAGCGAATCCGTTGCCGCTACTCGGTACCCAGACCGTGTTAAACAGCGCGCTTTTCTTGATGAAAAGACTGTTGCGCTGGTGCACGACACTTTTTCAAGTTCTAATAACCATACTGAGACCGTCTTCCCATAGGAGGGCTTTAGCACGATGATTCCTGCTATTGCCCGCGACAAATCCCTTTATGATGTATTTTTCAACATGAAGAACTCGTATCACCAGACGGCCACGGGTCCTGGTGGAATTATAGGTGGTCGTTACCCCACCATTCTCGACCTTTGTTCCCGTATCAAGACTGAACGCGAGTTGAATCGCGTTGGTCTGTCCGCCTGCAACCATCGCTGCTCAGCAGGCTCATCGTACTGAGCTCGAGGATGCTCGTGTCGCTGCTGAGGAGCAAGCAGCCGCCGAGGCTGCTGCCACCGCTAAGCCCAAGAAGTCCAAAGGGAAGGTAAGTTGAAATTTATAGCAATCGCGATTGCTCAAATTTTAACATATTTCGTCTTTCTCTAGAAATCCAAGAAGTCCAAGGCCATCGTTGAAGATATTGACGACGACGTCTCTGTCTTTGACGATTCCGAGTTCCCCATGACTGGTTCTGGTGAGGTCGACGACCCTATGCAAATCGACGCTGAACGGGTATGTCTCTTATTTTAGAGGCACTGGCCCAGTGTATCCTCGCGATTGACGAACTCCGCGCCTCCTTTTCCAATATGCAGGTCGAGGAAGGAACCCCCTCGACTAGCCATCGTACTACGCAGTCGCTCGATGCTCACGCTTCCGTAAGCCCACCCGACTATGAGGGGTTTTTCAAGAAGTTTGCCCAATTACTCAACAACGTGAGTAGGCATTCCCCGTTACTCCTACTCCCAGTACGCGTCCCTCTTCAGTACACCTGTCATTTCTTCGTATGAAGGGCTTTGACCGATCGGCGCCATCTTATATCAAGGCCATGGCTATTTTATCACGCACTGACCCCGAATCAGCGTCCGGACCAGTCACCGCAGACTTCCCAGTCCCTCCGCCGAGAAAGCGTAATCGTACACAGTCCTATGCCCACGAGGACTCCGCGGATCAATATGCCGGTGCGTTTTTAAGCAATCGCGATTGCTCAATTCTGACCCATCTATCGATCTTTAGCCGCAGAGCTTGCTACTAATGGGCCTGCAGTCCAAAAGACCATCGCAGAAGTACATCAGATTCTCAGCACCGACCAGTCTGACACCGATTCCATCGGTTTGCCTCCGGCTCCAAGAATCCGAAATACGGAGCAGGATCAGGTTCAGTAATGCCCAACTCCGGTACCTCCTCGAACATCGCGAGTACCTCCTCAAGGACCTATCGCGGATCCTCGACGCGCAACACCAGCACACCCCAGCCGCATCCTCGGCTTAGGTATTTTATTTCCTTGCTCAGGTTATCATTCTTGTCTCAATTCGATGCCCCCATAGGGTGTACGATAGCTGGCCTCTGGTGGTGGTGGACTCTGGTTCCAACATCTATTTCATGGAAGCTGGAATGCCATTCGGTCCCCCTCCTCGGGCCTGCTATTTCTGCCAAGAGGTTGGGCATTTCCATCGTCAATGCCCCTTCCTGGACACCAATAAATCTGCCGCCAAATGATCCCTTTATAGTTTTCCGCGAATGTTATTTCTACTTCGTCCAACTCCGTAACACAGTCCTTCCTGTATCACTTTCATTCGCCCAACTCCTAATACGGTCTTTACTGTCTCCTTGAATGACACGAATTGTTTTACTTCTTGGATCGCTTAGAACGCCTCGGCCCATCGTTCGTATGGTCCCTCCGGATTTCATCCAAGTCTAAATCAGAGTCACCGTCACTGATATAGCTCTCGGTATCCGATTTATCGTCGTTCTGAGCATCCACGATTGCTAGTTCCTCTTTCGATTTTACTCGAATCTTGTGGAATTGCAAGTCCTTGCTCCCGGTTTTCTCTTTATCATCGTCCTCTCTGGCTAATTCCTCTAGAGCTTCGCCTGATAGATCAATTAAGTCCAGGATATTATCTGGTATCTCGATCTTTTGACGTTGTTCAAAAGGTATAACTCTGAATGCTGCGAGCTTCCCGTGGAACATGGCCCCGTTCATCTCACAACAGAGATATGAACCGCCTGCGGTGCGCCATACTACGACCATAGGTCCCATGTAATGTTGCTCCATTTTTCTGTCTAATGATTTTTCCACCGAAGTATTTCGTACTAGTACCAGATCACCAGGTTTGAAGTCATAATCAACTATAGTTGATCCAAACTCCTCCTCGTATCTCCGGACTAGCCTCCGCTTCTCCTCACTAACCCTGAATCGCATTTCTTGGACGTGCAGCGAGTGTTTGGCCTAGGGCTCTCGCTCTGAGTCCAATTAACTCTGCCGTGCTGATAGGTTCACCAGGATATTCAACCAGCCAGGTTGCTTCTTCAACATCCAATGGAATAACAGGGATGGACGCCACAGACTGCGAAATAAGGCGAACAGCCTAGCCCGCGTCTTATAGTAATCCGATCTGCCCACAATATCTGAGGGAAGAACCAATACCATTTAGCAACGTCCCCTCCCATAGCTTTCCATATCGTCTGTCGCATATCCCAATGCCCTCTTTCAACTGGTCCGTTTGCCTGCGAATTATAAGGCGAGACTCGGATTCCGCGGATGCCATATTTTTCATTCAGCCATTTCAACGCTGCTATAAATTGCGGTGCGTCGTCGGTTACAATCCATTTAGGACAGCCCCATCTACAGATTATATCTTCTAGAAGGAACTTTCCTATCGCCTCGGCATTCTCATCGCGTAGGGGTCTCCCCTCTACATATCGCGATAGCGAATCCCGACCTGCGACGGCGTACCGGTGGCCATTAGAGACCTTGCCCATGATCATTACATCCGTATGAATCTTTTGGAACAAGCTAGGCGTCAAGGTTGGCACAGGTGGAATTTTCACAAGAGTCTTTTGTCGTAATTGACAAGTATGGCATGTGTTAACAAACCAATTGACGTCTCGTTCCATTTCCGGCCACCAAAATCTCAATTCTATTAGAGATTTGGTCGCATATACCCCGCGATGTCCCAAGGAATCATGAGAAGCACGCAGCATGTACATTCTGTGTTCCTTTTCAACCACAAGTTTATGCTGTTGAACCTTCCCCTTTTCGGTACAACCTCCCATCTTTACTCAGGAAGAAGTATCTGCAGTACCTCATAAACCGTTTGAACTCTTTATTACCCATCCCTTTAGGTCGCTCCAAGGGATTCGTGAGCCAGGCTCGCACTAGTTTTAATCTTTCATCCTGGGCAATTCCCGCACCCGACCTGTGTTTTTCTAGATACGGCTCCCGCTTTGCAGGATCGTTCTTAAACTCAGGCCTTGGTAACAGTAATTCTCCACCTGGAAGTGTAGATTGTAGGTACTGAGGCACTACTAGCCCTTCAGATTCATAGGCGTGGTGTATTTTGGACCGAACTTCTTGTTCCTCAGCAATCGCAGTTGCTAAATCCTCGTCGAAATCAGTCGAGTGAGAACTGCTGAGCCCACCATTTCTTGTAGGTAGCCGCCTCTCTCGTCAATATCTTCCTTGAATTCATCAAATTCCAACGGTTGCTGGCCATCATAATCCCATTCCTCATGGTTTTCTGGAGATGGATTCTCATCCAATCCGTCCTCATTATTTTCCCAGACCCTCATCGCCTGGCTGGGGTTCTCTCCTGGACAAGCTGTCTGGTGGAAAGGTAGCCCCTTTCACATGCTTCAATTTAAAATGAAACATCAAGATTTGTTCAATCCAGCGATTTATCGTAGCATTAGGACCCATGCCCGGATTATTTAACATGCCCTTGATGTAGAGCGCATCCGTCTCTACTACAAGTCTCCGGCACCCTAATAACCAGTATTGCATTGCTTCTAACGCTCTTTTCAGTCCGTACAACTCCCGTTTGGGCTGAGAAAATCTCGATTCCCTCCGGTTTAGAGTTATTGAAGCGAACTTCGCATAGTGTCGTTTGAACTTATCTAACAGATCCATCTGATAAATTTGAAGCCCCACAGCCATCCATGATGTGTCTACCGCTAAGACTATGTCCGTATCGATGTCGTAGTTGAGGGGACGCAGTGCAGGACTTTCCGCGATTGCTTGTTTAAGCCTTTTCATCGCGTCCTCTTGCTCTTTATCCCACACAAACTCTTGATCTCCTCGAACTAGCTTCGCTGTAGGCTGAGATAACTTCCCGTAGTCTTTTATGAACATACGGAGGACCCCAATGGTACCCAAGAATTGTCTAACTCCCGAGACATCCTTTAATGGGCCCCAGCGGATTATTACCCCAATTCTATCAACGCTAGGCCGTCTCCCTTCATATGAGCAGATATGACCCACAATGTATCCCAACATATAATAGACTTTGCGCCTGAAAAGGTTCCACCGCAATATTTTAAACGCTGAACTATCCTGTTCACGTTCTGGAGATGCTCCCAGACAAATCGTCGTATGCCCTTATTCTCAGGGATGGTTTCAAATGTCCCATATTTATCCTGATACCTCGAACTAGGCCCCTCGGATAGGTACGTCGTCGATGTAAGGAATTGTTACATGTGGAATCTCATCCTCCAAGATATATGTCACATCGTCGTGAAAGATAGGGACCGAGTTCGTCCATCCCTGAGGTAATTTTACTAATCTTAGTGCCCCAAAAGGCGTTTGAAAGGTAGTAAAATCCCTGGAACCTTCCGCGATATCTCGATGATCATATCCTGAGTATAAATCGAGACTCCCCCCACAGGCACGTCCCGCAAAATGATTTGCTAGTTCGTCCGTAGCTGGTGGTACTCCTGAATGGGCAATAGTGACTGCATTCAAGGGTTCCAACGCATGTACCAAACGGATGCTTTTACCATCCTTCTTTACTACACCGAAGAATTTACTCCTATACGAGGCGTTGGAAGGTTCATATACGCCAGCATCAATCTTCTTCTTTATGATCTTGCAGAACTCTTCCAACTGCCCTGGGGAATAGGTATACTTCTTTCTACCCAAGTCTCATGTTCCACTAAAGGAAATTCAACCGGTGGGAAGAAATCGTGTCTAAAGCTCCCTCGCTCTTCATCATTCCAGGCGAATCCTTTCTCATGAACCATCATTAACTCATGCATGAGTTTTCTCTCCTCTGGCCATAGGAAATCGCCCTCGTGTAACGAGTCAATTATCTCTTTGTGTTCCGCTGTGTAACGCCCGGTAGGAACAAAATCTCCTGGGTTCGGATTAAGCGTTGGTAATTCCGCTAATGGGTCCCCAGTGATCTTCCTTTTAATCCTATATTGTTCAGGTAGCTCTGTATACACCGGACGAACTTTAAGCCCAACGGGCTTGTATTTCTTCCCAGCGAACACTGAAAAGGGAGCATCCGCGGATGCTTGTTTCTCGACTTTTGGCTTGATTGGTTCTCCACTGACGAATCCAATCTTCTCCTGACAACTACAGGGTTCCCCTTGCGTGAACACATGCATTGTATCCGAGCTTCTCTTCCTACAGGACTCATGGACCCCCATATCTGCGCTAGCTTTCCGCGGACAATCTTCAGTCTGACCCGTTGGTCCTTCTGATTGACTCCATGTAAAGATATCACATCTCTGAGGTTTCCCATCTTTCTTGTCCTTAGGACGCTCCCTAAATTCCCTAAACAGTGTCGCCGCACTTTTATCTTTCTTCAGATCCTTCGAATTCTTAGATGCACTAAGATAGGCTTCCTGAACCTCGTTTTCAGAGAATGCCCTTTCCTTAGGCAGGTAATATCCAAGGATCTCCATTTCCTGCTTCTCATTAAATCCGAGTTTCAACGCCACTTCTCCTCGTTCTTGCAACTGTACTAATTCATCGAAGCTTGGCGAAAAACCCTGATTGACCATATCTGGGTCAGCAGTCGGTCCTAAGTGTTCCTCTTCTTCCTTATCCGGGGCTTTAGACTTGCCTTCTGATTCCTTTCCTCTCGGAAAGGTGATCATTGTGCAGCGCTTGCCTGTATTAGGATCCTTCAAGGTAATTGTCTGAGATTCATCGCGACTGTTATTTATCTGGCACTCAGTCAAGACTTCAAAGGGTCTTCCCAGTAAAACCTTATACGCTGGACCCCTTATTACATGGGCCTGCAGGTAGACAGTTATGCCTCCGAATGTGAACGGTACGTTCTTTGCCAGACCCACTGATCTTTCCAATGACCTATTTGCGCTTTGCATGTAGATCTGTATATCAGGATCCCAAGTTAATCTTGACTCCGCTGCCTGATCCAGCGAAATCGAGACTATCTGAGATCCTGAATCCATTATAGATTCTACTTTGCCTTGCGTATTGATATTTGAAAGACCACTCGGAGATGGGCTGAATCCCTTGCTACGTATATTTGCTTTGGATCGACGAATACCTGTTTAGGTACCTCGCCAGGAGCCAAACTTTCCAAATATTGAACGTAGGGGTCCGGTATTACTACCGAACCCGCAGGGATATCACCATCCGCGATTGTGGTAACAAATACTGACGAAACTATAGGCAACTCGCTCAAGTTGAGTGCGTCATACTCCAGTTTCAAGTCTTCCTCCTCATCTAGGAAAGGCAAGACATCTTGTTCTTCTTTGAACATGACTTGTTTCACATGGTTGGGTTTTACAGGTCTTCGAGACTTCGTTAGATCCCTTCTAATCGTCTCTCAAACTTCAGGAGAAACACTCACCAAATCTCTGAGTTCCAAAGTTACTTCAGAACTTAGTATTTGATCGGTCAATTTTCTCCCTATCCCATCCCGTTGTACTGGAGCTCGAACCTGGTAGGCTCTTTCCTCCATTTCAGCTTCTTCTTCACCCTGAATAGGTGCTGGTTCTTCTGAGGTCGACTGGACCGGCGGAACATTGCGATACGGTAACTCAACAGTATCCACGATTGCTCCAGTCCAATTTAATCCAGACGTTCTTTCCAAATCCCGCTCCTTTTCCGTGATCTCAGCTGTTCTAGCCCTCCAATCCCTTCTAGTGTTTGCTAAACTAGCTTCATTACGGTCCTCAGGAGGCTTAGCTGGTCTCGTAAATCGAGGCTTTGCCTCAATCCTAGGACCATTCAGAAATTTGGATTGGGCGAGGTACCGGTTTTTAACCCGGTCCTAGTCGTCGCAAGCTGGTCCTGTGTAACAGGTAACTCTCCCGAACTCATACTTTTCATCATCCAAGTCTGAAAGGCTTGTCCGAAGTCAAAGTTTGACGGCATAACCGCAGTTGGTTGAGTTTGAGCCATATAGGTGGGTTGAACCACCTGTGGGACAGAAGTCTGAATATTTACTTGCCTAGCCTTTGCAAGCTGGACTTTCAATGTTCTAATTTCGTCCATAGCCGTCTCATGGAAATCCATAGGCCTCCCCGCTTCTTCGTACGCTTCGAAGTCATACGGGGCACCAACCCTGTTCTGGCTGATTGCCTTGTTTTTCCAATAGTTGTCTACCCTCTGTTTCTGAGTACCGTTGCCCGACGGAATATAATTGCCATCACCCAATTTGTGTTTACCATCTGCGAATGCTAACCAACCCTTGTTGATGTGTTCTATTTTGTGAGGGCACTCCCTCGAGAAATGTCCTGTTTCCTCACAATAATAGCAATCATGATCCTTCGTAGGCTCTCGATCTCTCGAATACTGAGGTCGACTCGGGCCTTGCGTGTTGTACGCGTAATTTGAACGATTACTGTTCATGTGCGGAGGCGGGTCTTTCGCGAATTGTGCCAACGTTTTGAGAACTTCACTATGAGATTTAAGAACCTCATTGTGACGCTGCTCACTCGCTTTCTGGCTCAAGACGTATTGATCCCTTAACTGTGCGATAGCGCCGTTCATTTCCTCCAGTCGTTCCTCATAAGGTTCGACTTTTGTGGTTAGAAAACTGAGAGGCCTAACAGATATCTCATCTTTTGTACCAACTGAGAGGGAAGCTGATCTGCTTTGACTCCTAGCCAAAGTTTCTGCTAATTTCACGAGATCCGCAACATCTATCGGATCTTCAACTCGAGACTCTCCTGTGTTTGCCGCATTCGCTGGATTAATCGCGGGTACGAGCAAAGCAGGAATTTGAGCACGTAGAAGAGCAGAACTCTCTATGGACATTTTTAATGTTGTCGCAAAGGTATGTTCCAACGTCTCGTAGTAGAAATCGCAAGCGATCTGGTTCATAATTAGAACAGGAGCGGTCAAGAGTTTCTTTACTTCCGTAAGGAATTCTATCCTGAAACGTCTAAGACGACCTTCTTCTTTCACAGTGATCCCCCAGTTCCTCTTACAGAGTTTCTGCAGAAGATCTATGGTACCCGCTCTCTCTGATTTAATCTCAGGATAGCTAAGATAGATTTCTTTGAGGAATTCCTCATATGTTCCATTTTTGTAGGTAGGAAGCGCTCTCCAAGTTGCCTTCCGTTTTGTAGGAAGATAACTCGTAAAGTGTAATTTCCTTTCAGCATCGTCTGTAATGCCGGCGTGTTCCATTATCTGGTTCACATGATCAACAAATGTCATGAGGTCTTCATGATCATACGTAGTAAACTTAGGAGCATTATTATCCCAAGCGTATGGAATTTTAAAGCTCGCGACTCTGGCTCCACCAACTGGTGCTGGGTTCGCTCCGTCTGCCATTTCTAATAGAGATGACTCTGAACGTAGGGTTTGGGACGAGTTTTGAGAAGCTTGAGGTTCAATAAGACCCTCTAGTTCGACCCTTGGATCCGAACTCGATTGAATTGGTTCGGACTGAGTATCCGCGGATGCTAACTGTAACTGTTTATATGCCGCCGCTCGAGATAGAGTTTGGTCTTTCGACTTTACTCTCGCTAGAGCTGCTGCACTGGGAGTCCTTTTTCTACTAGGTAGAGGCGGAAGGACAACTGGTGTGTTGTGCCTTTCGGATCGACGAGGTAAAGGTTTAGGAAAACCAGGTGTTTCAGGTTCAAGTTCGCCTTCTGATGATAACTTGTTTGTTTCTGCCGTAGCAGAAATCTTAGGATGAAGGGGTACTTCGTCCGAAGAGAATGAACTGACGGTTTACATCCTTCTCAAGTCGTGAGACTCAAGGAATGGGTTCTCGATAGTTCTGAAGACTTTGAAAGTCTAGAAACGCAGGATCCAACAAATTTTCCAAGTCTTTATAGACCAATTGACAAAGTTTTACTTTGAGAAGTAAAGTCAAATGAACCCCTCGCGGTGGGCTCCAGATGAAACGCTGACTATGGGGCTAGCGGTGAAATAACCACAAAATAAACCTTGTAAATGAATACGCGGTCCGATAATGCGACTACAACAACTCAAACACTATAGTCCTCGTGCAAGTTCGGGGTTCCAATCCAGTATAGATTGTGGCAATTTGAACTTTAGTTCTCTTTGAGAAGCAAGACTTTACAGGTCTACAAGTCGTATAGATAAAACTTGCTCGAATCCGTTCTAGGCGCAATCACTATAGACAGACGAGATTTTATGTTCAACGGTTTTGTATGATGTGGGTCTAGGTTTGGAGATAGTACTCCGATGCTTAATGCAAGTGATTCTTATGAATCCCGTTTCCAAATAGTATCCGCGATTGCTAATCCTTGCGAGATTACAACGAAATTGTCAAGTCCGATTCGTTTCCTTATATTCCACGTGTCCGTTCTGTTTATCCAATATGTCCACACGTCGTTTATAAAGATCCAAATCCAACACAGATAATATTCAAACAGGGAAAACAAAAGAAACTTGGTATAGCTTCTGGGTGTCTCCGAATGAATGACTCCTCTACCGGTTAAGCGTGAAGTCTAGTAACTTCGCGTCCAACAGGTGGGGTGAGATTCACTGGTGTTCCTCCCATAACCATCCACTTAAATACGTTACAGGATTCTAATTATAAACGAGACTGATACAAACGAGCAATAGGGTTCAGGGTATATGACTAGTGGTATGGCAGCTAGCCGATGAACTCCTGTCAGATACCAAGCGATGAGTAAAATTGAGAGAGATTTATAAGAAACATCAACGAGCCGAGCTTAACGATGAGTCAAGATCTACATCGCTTAGAACGATCGTGATGGGATATTGTTGATGTGTCAACTTTTAGCCGACCTCCTCGTCAGCACTCCGTTACCCTCCTTGGTAACCATCCGCTCAAATAGTTCCGCCTTGAACCACTTAAGTGATTTGTCTGAAAATCGTGATAGCCGCCGCTTCCCAGTACCCGAGTACGGTTTCTTAGTCAACTGGTAGATCGACCAAGTCCAGTCTTCTCTTGGCAGTTCTGGAGACATCAGATGATGCCCAACAATGATCCCTCTGGTTCAGAAGGATGTTCCCTCGTAATATGCCCTTAGTCAGGGATGTGCAGTAGCCCCAATCCGTTTCCAGGATGGTAAGGCACTTTCCACGATTGCTCCATTAGCGACTTCCCACTTCAACCCTTTACCAGGATTGTCGTCCAGTGCCTTTCTAATGGTTCGTGACACATTATATCCCTTTTAGCTAACTGCTCAGGCCAGCATTAGCCCTTGTGAGATGACATCGTAATGTAGTGAAGTACATTATAGTATGTTGCAACTCGAGCAGATTTGAATAAATGCCCGGGTGCCCCAATACCAGGTCTGTCATCGCCGTGCAAATTGGGTGCCCACTTCTACCCAGAGTCTATTGATATGGGTGTTGCGGGTGGATCTGTCGATGGTAAGATTATAGAACGAGGGGGAAAGGATAACACACAAGCCCCACATGAAGGAAGCCCTTCCAGGGCCTCGGTGTAGAATCATCCACACGGACACTTTGGTATTCTCACCACCCCTATCCCCTCGAACACGAGATGGCATACCATAGGCCTGAACGGCATCCAGAAATACCTCCAGAGCTGTAGACACCTTGTTATTGGTACTTGCCCGAAGGCCCGTTACCTGGCGCAAGGCAATCAGCGAGAGAGTAGCCAGAGATAGGGAAAGAGTATTCACTGTACGGCAGTAGCCGTTGATGAAACCGTGAATAACAAATCCCCACCAGATAAGCTTGTGGTGTCCATCCAGGTGCCAAAGATGATTTGGGTGCGGAACCTTGTAGACTTTATGGCGGATGGCTAGACGTGTTCGTAAAGCCTGACCCAAACCGTCCACTCTTTTGAGTGAGAGTCTGGTCCTCTCCCTCTGCACGCGCAAACCATGACGGTGGAAGTGGCCCTGGAGATATTGCCTTCCAGATGTCGGCTTTTTCTGCTTGTATTCC
The DNA here is from genome assembly GCA_029378375.1 of Mycena olivaceomarginata. Lineage (NCBI taxonomy): Eukaryota > Fungi > Basidiomycota > Agaricomycetes > Agaricales > Mycenaceae > Mycena > Mycena olivaceomarginata. The sequence goes on along the minus strand of JARKIC010002182.1, from coordinate 57,844 downwards.
CGGGTGAGACGGTCAAGCTGGGCGTCAGACATAGTGTCGAACTGGTTGTGGATGCCAGCTTCCTTCATTTCTTGCGCAGAATGTTGCAGTGCATTCCTAGAGCAGACACTAGAGCCCCCACCCTGACTTCCTTCCCCGTGTTCATGGCTGCCTGAAGATACCCAGGGTCGATAGATTTTTTGGGACGTCCCCTGTGTCCTGTCCTCTCTATAACCACAGGCTGTAGAAACTCGACATCCTCTCTCTGTCTGAGACAATATAAGTATAGTTTGGTTGGAAGAATCAGGTCTTGATGCACAGTCCCTCAGCTGCCAATGCAGCGACTTCCAGTTCATACACCAGAGGGCCCAAAGTTTCAGCACAGTTGTTCACCCACTCCCTGGGTACTCCGTCTTCCTCCATCCTCTCCAGAATAGGAACCATATTGTCGACAATGTTTGAGGAGAGGAGCTTGTAACGGACACCTTCACTGGCTTCACGCCGAAGAGTTTCGAGAGCTCTGGTATAGGCACTATCCAGAACCTGGTGGGCTTGCAATGCACTGGCACTCCATGCATGAAGATTAGGAGGGAGGGGCAGCAGGTTGTTCAGGAAATTGAAACCGTCGTCCATGATAGGGGAGAGTGAGATAAAATCAGGTGATTAAATTGGATTTTCTTTTCATTCGCCATGAGTGCGCCACCTCTGTCTCGCCAGCATTCAACCCTGTACTTCCCTGATGGTACCCTGACTCTCAAGGTATGTTTAAATTAGACCCACTGCTTGAATGATAAGAATTAAATTCAGGCGCACAACGGGACTCTGTACAATATGAACTGCAAGCTTCTTGTCTTGAAAAGCGAGCTGTTTGCGGGCATGTTAACTTTGCCTCAACCTCCCCCTGAAGCTTTATCTCCCACCCTCTCCCAAGGCTCCAGAGGGCTGATCGAGCGGGCTGCTCAAGCGGGTCTGGACGATACCACCAACGAAACGGCAGTGGCTCTGCCAGAAACTCTCAGCACTGAGGAGTGTGAGATCTTCCTAGAGTTTGTTTTCAATACACTTCCGTATGTGGATACGAAAAGAGAAGAAAATACTTTGACAATGCTCCTGCAGCTGGAGCCAGAATGCGCCTCCCCTTGAACGGTTGTGCGCCCTCTTGAAGACTTGCGACTTCTTTGCAGTGGAGTCGGGAATCCGATACGCTGTCCACTACCTGGAAAACCACATCGACCTGGGCTCTGCCCGGCGGTACCACCTTGCACGCGACTACAATATCAGGCATTGGGCGAAGATGGCCTTCGAGGAGTTGATGGTGCAGTCTGTCTTGACCTTGGAGGAGGAGGATGAGCAGGACTTGGGATGGAACGCGTACCGTGTTTTGGTGCGGACACAAGCGGAGGTCATGCAGCACAAGCTCTGTCTTGCTTTTTTTCCTGTACAACCCGTTCATGCCCCAGACTGCTACAGCAACGAGTACTGTGGGCACTCCTGAGAGGAGAATTGGGTGGCTGCCTCAGGCCCTCTGGGAAGCCTGCTCAGGGACCAGCTGAGCAGCAAGGAGCTCCATGACAGGTTGCATGACTTGAGCATACCAGGGATGGAGCCGGAATGCCGGAGGAGGACGGTGAGGATCATGCAAGAAACACCTACCAAGAAGAGTTTGCTTAAGGCAGAAGAGAAGTACATTGAGGATGCTGTTCAAGAGTTGATTAGGCAGTGATAGTATACGTCTTAGTAGAGCTGAACAAAAAAGAGTTGCTGGCTTGAAATAAAGTGTAGTTGTGGTTGGAATAGGAAAGTGTTGCTGGACAAAACTAAAAGTGTTGTGTGCTAGAAAAAAGTGTTGCTAGAGAAAGAAAAGTGTTGTGCAATGGAAGAAAGTGTTGTGCGCATAAGAAAGTGTTGCGCGGATAAGAAAGTGTTGCGCGGATCAGAAAGTGTTGCGTGGGAATAAAAGTGCAATCGGACCATCATACAATTGCACCTTTCAAGTTCTACGGAGTGGTCCAGAAAATAAAAGGCTCACATGTACAGGCAAATCTGATTCCGAATTCTGTTTGTGCCCCGCCGTTTGCCGGCCAACCCCTTTCATTGTCAGCAAGAAAAGATGCAAGGTGACTTTGGTCATACTAGTAGCACGTGCAATGTGACCGATGCGCTCGGGCACATTGTGCTGCACAATCAGAATCCTTTTTCGTGTTTCTGAGTCTGGAGACCTATTATAAACATGCTGAGGTGTTGCTTGAGGCTGGGAGTGGTGACACCCGGCGCAGGCATTACACACCAAACAAAGGCAAATTTCGATGCACATGGAAACTTGAATAGATTTCCTAAGAATCTATGTGAAAATCAGTCCTACTGAGATTGTGAAACCAAGCTGCATGGAAACTCAAATAGAAAGCGTAAAATTCAATACCAAAAATCAGCTATAAAGAAACAAAGCATTTTGATTGCACTGAAAGGGTCTTTGAATCTTCTAAATTCAGTGCGCATTCTAGCAGCGCTGAAATTCTGAGCCATTTTTGCCATTGGCTGGCTTCCTCCAATGGCAAAAATCCCTCAGGATTTCAGCGCGGCTGAAATGCGTACTGATTTTATGACTTTCAAAGAGTGTTTCAATGCCACTGGAGTCCTTTGTTTCAATACAGCTGATGCTCATGCAGATTCTTACTATTTCTCTTTGAGAATCTATGTGCCTTAGTTTCACGATCTCAGTGGCACTGATATGCAAGTAGATTTGTCGGAAATCTATTTGAGTTTCCATGGGCATTGAAATTTTGCTTTATTTGGTGTGTTAGCTAAAACAAGAGTTCTCGCTGACAATCACTTTCAGCCATATTTGACAGGCGGAATTGAGAATCCAATTTTCATCGGGCCCTACATCCAAATCTGAGGAGGCTATCCTCTAGAAAACACATCTACCAAAGGCATATCCAAAAACTAGGGTGTTTTGGAGAATAAGGCAAATGCTATAGGTGTTCTTCTCAAGGGTGCACTTAGATTCAGGTTGCTGGACTAAAAAAGGATCCTATCACGCGAAAAATAAATATTGAGACACCTATCCCCTGCGGAATTTCGATGCCATTCAAATGGGCCGGTTTCCAGGGCAAACGGATGAGAATTGAGGACAGTGCGGCTGTCCCAGTCGAAATAGAGACAGAAAATCTGTTAGGTTACTCAGAGAAATGTTTGGCGGGGTGGGGTGGAAATTTTGAGGAGGTAGTCCAATGCACCTTTGAGATGCACATTGTTTGGGCATATACGCAAGGCAAACAGACCAGAACTGAGGCTGCTGCGGCCGTCCCAGTTGCGGGGATCAAAAAAAGCCCAAAAAGGCAGAAAAAACAATGCGCCAAAGTGCTGTAAGTCAATGCAGTCCCTAAACCAATTTTTCGGCGCATGGATTTTCGCGTTAGAATTCATTCAGTTGTACCATGATTCGGTGAAGACTCAAAACATCCCACATCCCACCGTCATCACAAAGGTTTCGTGCGAAGTGGTTGGAATTGGTCAGCCAATGTCAAGTCAATGACCAGAAGTCGACCCAGAGGGCTCGGAATGTGAATGAGTTTGAGTAACATGTATTACGCGACCCCACTCTTGATTGCGTGTTTTCGCATTGTCCTCGAAGTCGTTGACCACTGTCCACAAACACAAAACTCGAGCGGGAGATTCAAGCGTAAATCAAACGAAAATGCATTGGCCCTCTACGATGAGTACAGGCGGCACCAACGACGGACGGTAAAACAATGACCACCAAAATCCGATGTCCGAAAAGGGAAATTGGCGGTAACACCACCACCAGCCACCTCCCCACTGAAGCACTGCAGCGCGAGTACGGAGCGACCCAAAAACAAGAAGGGACACGTGAGAGATTGGAGCGAGAGCGAGAGGGCACCCATGGCATGGGTGCGGAGGTGAAAGGTCCTGAGTCTCCGAGGGAAGTGGACCATACCACGCAAGAGAGGGTACAGGATCCGGGAGAGGGAGAAAGCGTAGATCGTGAGGCGAAAGCGAATATTCTCGCTCCCGGGCTGCGCGCGATCGGGGAGGCCTGCACATGCGTATTCCGCCAATCCCTCCTCGTAATCCTCACCCCCGCCCGCCTCGTCCTCGCTCACCCGTGGCGCGCGTCACTGTGGAGGTCTCAAAGTCCCCTGCACGTGTCGACCGCTCACTGCGCACCATGCACCACCGGCTGCCGTCAATCCCCCGTGAAGCTCCGAGAGGGGATGCGCGATAATTAGACAGCGGGGCCAGCGTGTACGCGCAGACCTTTGCCTCCGCTCTCATCACTCGGTCTCTCCTACTTTACTTTTCCGCTTACTCTTCCCACTGCACACGACGAGCGGCCGCCAACGGGCGACGGACATCCCACGGCCATCCACAGACCAAGCCAGCCGCGCGACGCATGGGCGCAGCGTGTGTGGGGCTGCATCAGCCCTCTCACATCGCTTCTCCCGATCGGCTCGCTCCGCGCTCCGCTCACGCGTCCCAGCAAATCCTTCTCGGTCGCAGCACGCTAACGGCGCACGGGACTACAGGCTGCCCCAGCCGCGCACGACACGCGCCCATCGCGTCGCACCTTGTCGGCGGGAGGAAGGTGGACATGCGTAGCCGGTATAGCTTCGAGACAGCTGCGCACGAAGCCCGCCGGCCGGAGCGAGCGCCCATCCGAACATCGTCGAGGGGAGGGGAGGGGAGGAGAGGAGAGACGCAGCGGGCGGAGGCGCTGCAAGCAGTTCGACGCAAGGAACCCCGCGGCTGGCGGAGCTGCGAGAGAGGCTTCGCCCGAGTTTCGCCAAGACGGAGATGGTGGGGTCGGTAGCGAGGGAGAGGGGGAGTCTGAAGCATATGATGCGCTCATCATGTGCGCGGGAGTCGGGCGGTTGCGGAGGCCCGTCCTGAAGGCAATGATTTGAGGAGAAGCCACGCACGGCGCGCGCCGTCCCCATCTCATGGATCCAGCACCGCTGACCACTGTGCTATCCGGCTGCGCACTTGCTCTACCGCGCGACGCACCAATGATTCAAGTTCGCCGCGGAGGGTGGGAAAGGCGACGTACCGTGCCTAAGCTTGCACTCGAGCTGCTCGGTGCGGCCGCGCAAGGGAGGCCTCGATTAAAAAGCCCGTCACGTTCTGGTTGCGCCATTCTGCTTTCGCAGGAACATCCCCGAGTCCACCACCCCACATCCAGCCATAATCGATATCCCGCATCACCTCCAACCGCTAGAGGACGGCGGCCCGAGACTCCCAGACCTCATGCCCTACTGCTCCTGTACACGCTAAGCAGGGTCGCCAGCCAACTTCGAGCTCGCAAGTCTCGGAAATGGTCCCACAAGTAAAATCGACATCGGCCAAGACGGTGCATCTTTCCGACCACTGCGGGTGCGGGCGTGCGAATGATCCATTATCCACCTCCTGGAGCGGCTAGGATCGCGTCCAAAAGTCCATTCCGTATATGGAAGGTGATGCTGGCCGGGTAGCCGGGCCGCCGGCGCAAAGAAAGCGGCGCGAAAGCGGAGGATGGAAACGAAACGACATGAGAGGGACGAAAGCCTTGCCTCCGTGGCGGCGGGAGATGACGGGCGCCACAACGGAGGACGAGAATCAATAAAAGTGGAATGGAGGCGAGGAATACGAAGAAGAGGAGTGGCTCGTCGCCCGTCGCGGTGATGTGAATGCACCCCAGAAAGCCTTGTATGCTCTCTACGCCGCTGCGATCGGGATGCACATCACTTCATGGAGGAGACTCCGTCTTGCTGCCACCACCGCCAGTCAGCTTGGCTCGACGTGGATTTGGAATAGGGATTTTGGGAGGAAGAGGGTCTGGCGTCGGATTCGCGGGAGGTTCAGGAGGTGAGCGCAGCGTCGAGCCCGCTTGCGAAGGGGAGCCCCTGATTGTAGCGGCCATCGATGAGTCGAACGTGCGAACCGCGCCGGGCTGGCTGGGGTAGGCGCGCGAGCGTCAGGCGGCCGCTATGGCGGTTGCTGGAGCCGGATGTAGACGATGGCGGGGCAAACGCGGAGAACCGCTGCTCGAACCTTGTACGCGGGCGCGCAGTCGCATACGCAAACGGCGGGGAGGACGAGACGGTGAAGTCCTACGATGTGGGCGAGGCGGCGGTCTGGTGCCCCGATTGGTCCATGACGAGGGCCGCGCCACGCGCTTGGTTTCGCGGACGCGTTGACGCTAGCGTACTGGAGTGTCTTTGTCCTCGTCATTGCTTGGCAGTCGAGGAAGCGGGTCGGGCTGCGGTGGCTGGATGCGGAGGCCTAGGTGGAGTTCCAAGTGGTGGAGGCGGAACTGTGCGACGCAGAAGACGACACAGCTCGGTGGGTGGTCGACTGAGAGCGACTTTGTGCAATGACGGATAGCCGGGACTGGAGAAAACACGGGAGCTTGGGTGATGTCGGGAGCATTGGGCTCGATGGCGATATAGGAGAAGTTAGGGTTGGGCGGAGGAGTGGGAGTTGGTGGAGCTGGCGTTGTTGAAGGCGGAGTGCGAGCGGGATGGGAATGGGCGGAGGTTAAGGAGTAGCCGGCGCTGGAGACGGAGTTATGGATGAGAGACGTCAGCGGGCGTTTGTGAAGGGTGCCGAAGAGAATAAGGAGAGGGAGTGATGAGGAAAAGGGCGGCAGGTGTTGAAATGTAGAAGGGAGAAAAATGAATGATGCATGACGAGCGTACGCGTATCAATAAAATGTAGAGGTGTGGCCACTCGATGCGATAATACCACCCACCTGCAGTACCGGGACCTTCTTGAGCGAGTTCTCTGGGGGCTGCTGGTAGTCGTCCTTGTATACGATGGGCTGGGATGTGAGCGTGTTGAGGTAGACGCCGCGAAGAAACGCGCCTTCCGCTTGGTCGCCCATTGAGAGCTGTGGAAGCCTTGAAGTTGCCTTATTGGGATGTTTGCTGCAAATATCCTTCCCGAGCCACGACGATGACCGTTGCGAACGCCGGGAGCCTCGGGCGCTTGTTTTTTTGAGTCACTGGTCCCACGACTTCAAGGCTTCGAGGGCTCAATTCCATTCTAATTTCTGAGATTGGTTCCGACCAATTCCGACGACACGGTACCAAACCGTACACACATCAGCAATCCCTGATTTTTGCCGTATTTGCCATATTTGCTGTATTTCCCAGGCTGTCTACGTAGATCTACGTATTTGCCCGTATTTCAGGCCATCCTACGTATTTGCCCGTATTTCAGGCCATCCTACGTATTTGTCTGTATTACAGGCCATCCTACATAGTAGCCTGTATTACAGGCCATCCTACGTAGTTGCCTGTATTCCAGGCCATTCTATGTAGTTGCCTGTATGTCAGGCCTACCTCCGTAGTTTTCCATATTTCGAGCCAATCTATCCTTCACTTTCAGATGCATAACCAAGGCAATGCATTCATTGAAGATACACAGTTGTGTACAATAACATTGAGATATGAATGGAGAATATGGTAAAGTAATATAGGCAGCGGCGATGGGACAGGACAGGTATGGTAGCACACGGGAGGAGGGCGCGGCAGCAGTGTGGACGCGGGGTGGAACGGGCGTGCAGGAAGAGTGCGGGGCTGAGGTGGATGCAGGATGGGACGGGAGGGGCAGTGTGGAGGGTGCGGACAACGCAGCGGGAGCGGGGAAGGGGAGGTGCTGCCGTGGTGACATGGTGAGTGACAGGTGTGCGTCTCCAAATCCAGGAATTCGTCGAGCAGGCAACAGGCTGGTCACTGCCCGCCCTGCGCTATCTCTCCGTTCACTGCGGCACACAGCATGTCGACCTCCCCGACATACTCGCCTTCCTCCCTGTCCACGGTGCCCCCCTCCTCTTCCTCGACCTCTACTCCATCTCCGCCACCGTCGCCTTCAATGCTGACTGGCGGCTCGTTCACACAAATGACGAGGACGTCGAGCCACCTCTCGCGTATGAGCGCCTCACGAATGTTAGCCTGCACGGCCTCGTGTACGCGTTCGGTGTCGGCTTTGCCGCGGCGCACACGCAGGGCGACCCGGTCCCTATGTTCCTTGTCACGAGCGCGAACGACCGCACGCTCGCCGCGCTGTGCACACGCAAGCGCTTCCCCGTGCTGCTGCACCGTGTGTGTTGAGTCACAGTTTGTTGGAGGAGTTCGACAGGGCAGATAGGCCCGCGGAGGCGATGGCACGGTGGGAGGCATGCAATCATGCGGGGGGTGAGACTTGAAGACCATCATCAACATCAACTACTACTCCATCCCTGAGACGCGGCGGTTGAACATGCAGCACCGGCCGATCGGGGTGGGCGTGCAGGGCCTCGCGGACATGTTCCTCGCGCGCTCCACATGCCGTTCGAGTCACCTGCCCCCAAGGAGCTCAATCAGCGGATCTTCAAGACAATATACCATGGTGCGCTCAAGGCGAGCGCCGAGCTTGCAGAGAAAGAGGGTCCGTACGAGACGTACGAGGGCAGCCCAGTGTCGAAGGGCGAGCTCCAACGATGGACAGGGACAAGCTGTCATGAGACAGCGGTGGCACGGGCTCCGAGCTTGCAAGGTGGGGAATCCGCGCAGGCGAGAGCCTCCGGTGCAGGGTGTGTATGAGGTATGAGATCAGGTGCGTGCCCTCACACTCCCCGTACTCTTCGCATACAGGGGCGGGACCACTGGCAGCGGGGGCGGCGCCTCCACCTCCTCCAGAGGGAACCTGTTACGAAAATTAATACACCTGAGTCGAAACTCCGGTTCTGTGAACTTACCAAGGCAAGTTTGCTAGATCCCTGGGCGATCAGCTGGAGACCATAGATGAGTCGCATAACAAGACGGCAGTGGCTGGGAGCCTACCTCATCGATGGATTTTCCTTTGAGCTCAGAGATGAGCTTGTCGAGACGCTCATCATCGGTCTCAATGCCGACGGTGCCAATGAGTTTCTTGATGTCTGCAGCAGAGGAAGAGGTGTTTCCACCGATACCGATTTGGAGGAGAAGCTAGGCAGCAAGATAACACATCTTCGGCCAGAATAAACAGATTGTCAAAGAGAAAACACCGACGCGCTCACTTTTTCCAGTTGTTAGATGGTGAAAGGGTTAGACTGAGTTACGGCAGCCACAAATCACTGAGAAGGGATGAGTATGGCGCAGAGCAGACGGTGAAGAGAAGTGCCTTTAATCCTCAAAGGGAAGACCCGACTAACACACTCACAGCGATGGAATGAAGCTTCAGCCTTCGGCAGGGATGCGCTGACGAAGGAGTATGGCACGTGCGTGTGCCTAATGCCCCCTCCCGGCCATACATCCATCCCCAGCAACAGTGGCATCATCGCCGCCCTCCGCGCCCGATACCCCTGCTCGACACTCAACCCCCACCCGTCCCCGATCCCTGCTCCCACTCCTCGCGCAGCTCGTCCAGGTTGCGCGCATGCAGCTCCGTGCGCCACGCGTCTTGGTGCTTGGCCCCAGCCTCTGCGTCTGCTTCCACTGTGTCCGCGTCCCTCCTTGCGGCGTTCCACCCCTGCGGTGAGCACCTGGCAACTCCAAGTTCGAGCCGAATGCGCAAAGCGCGCCGCAGTCCTTCCCAGCCCCTTCCTCAAGAACCCGGCACAACGCGGACGTGCACCACGCGGAGCGTGGGGAAGGACGCGAGCACTGTGTCGAGCGCGGGGAGGAGGGGGTCTGCGTCTTCTCCCCCTTCATTCTCCCCTTCTCCACCGAGCTCTCGTTCGGGCGAGTCCCCGCCCCTCAGGCAGGTACAGCACGATCCCGACCTGCTCCACACGTGGGTTGCTCGCGCGCAAAACGCGTGAGGTAGGCCGGGAAGTAGGACGGCATTAGCGAATTTGTTGGGGCGCTGACAGAGACGGGGGCGAGGGTGGAGTGATACCCTGTGGGCGTGGTGTGCCGCCGGGGGTAGCGTGAGAGTTGAGGGAAGGGGGAGGGGCGGCCTCCATGATGATGTGTAGTCAGACCCACCGCAGGCGGGTGAGGCGCGTGGGGTCCTAGACGCCGTGGGGTCGATGTGGCTTGTGTGTACTGCGGGAGTACATTAGTACATTGGCGTAGCCAGAGGTGGAGGGAAGGAAGGGGAAACAATGACAGCGGGGGACGAGGAGAAACAACTCCAAAGAAACAAATAAGGAAAGCAAGATGCGAGACTGCGCCCCTGGCGCATACCAAAGCGTCTGAGACAAAAACGAACGGAGAGGGAAGGAGCCCAGTCGACTCGCAGCAGGTTGGTGTCGCCGAGGGGAGTCGCATCACATCACAAGGTAAGTGCGCTGCCCGGGAAAACTCTCCCACTGCACAGCTCAACGCCGCGAAGCAAGCAAGCAGCAAGTGCGCCGGGAAACAACTTGAAAGAAGGAAGACGCGAGACTGAGCCAGTGCCGCGGGCGCATACCAGACGAAGACGAAGACGAACAAACATATGCGGCCCATCCGGCCTTGCTATAGCGCAGTCGCGAGTCCTGCTCGTCTCGTCTCGCAGCGGGCGCGGTGCTGTGGGGTGCGGCGCACACATCGCATCACATCGCATCGCAGTCGGATCGCAAGGGCGCAACCCCGCCGGAAACGCGATGCGTCTCGTCTCGCAGGTACGCTCCTCGAGATTCACCCATCTTGCCTCGAGATACGTGCAGCTCGGCCAGCAAGTAACAGCAGGAGGTGCGCCGGGAACAACTCGAAAGGAAGTGAGGAATAAAACACCAACTGGCCAGCCCAGCCAGTTGGCGGCCAAAACCAAAGCTGAATCAGCTGCGCGCAGCGCGCCGATCGACGCCTCGCCTTTAAGCCTTAGCGCAGCACATCACATCGCATCGGAAGCGTAAGTGCTGCTCGCCTCGTCTCGTCTCGTCTCGCAGGGCGCACGCATAACAGACCAGACGAAGGATGCCCAGTCGGCTCGCAGCAGTAGTGCATACTGTGCATGCATCGCATCGGAAGTGCGCAACCCCGCCAGATCCGCGACTCGTCTTCTCTCGAAGCGCGCACAGTGTAGCCAAGTAGCAGTCTCCCAAAAAACGAAAAAGGAAAGATTGAAAAATCGATAAAACAACTCACCTTCGTGCTTCGTGCCACTACACCGCCAACATTCCAGCGTGCCTTCCACCGTGCACAGCACCCTTGCAAAGTTCTGCGTGCTGCCGGCGCTGTTCGGGATCGGGTTCAGCGCGAGGCGGCGGAACGCGTGAGAAGTAGTTTGAGGTGAGCGTGGTATTCTTTGTCTTCGGGCTCGAGTTACCGCGACTTGAGGAAGAGGAGGAGGAAGAGTCCAGCCCCGCCATGTACTCGAGCATCTTCCCGACCTTGCTGTCGAGCAATAGGTTGAGGGGAAGAACAAAAACAAAGCGGGAGAAGGAGAGGAAGAAACAACTCGAAACAACGAAAGAAAGACGCAGACCAGACGAAGGGTGCCCAGGTCTCCATCTCGTGCTTGTGCGTGCACCCGGCCATCGTATGCCAGAGGCTGCTGCACGCGAGGCGACGTCGCAGGCGGTGGTGGAGTCCGTGTCGTATGAGTAGGATGAGGGAGAGGCGGGGAATTCCGAAGTGGCGGTACATGGAATCCAAATGTTTGGTCAGCATCCTCCTTGGCGCAAGTGGCATGAAGTGCCGTGCCGAAGGCAGTGGCATGCACGTGATGAAACACGCCATGGTTCGTCTTTCGTCTTTCCTCTCACATCTACCACCACCATCTCCACCTCCACTTCAGCTCGCACTTGTACAATGGCGCCAACATCTCTTCACCCCACTCCAGCCGCCCATCACCTCCACCATCCTGCACATAGTCGCCCAACCCTACATATATCTTCTGCACACACTCTATTGGGCTCGTGCGGCGACGAGGGAAACAGCAAGTGGACTATTGCCAATGTAAGTGTGTCACCACTCTTGTTCGTATTTCATACTGACGCTGGAAAAGGCCCGCCGTGCTGTGCAAACTCCCGACACACTCGACGAAGCCAACAACAGGTGGCTATTTTACTAAATCTTCCTGACAATTACCAATACCCTGGCACAGTTGGGAGATCCACATCGCCCATGCCACTCCCGTGGTAAGTCCCGATAGTCATTCCCTGTATTCAATGCTGAGGAAAAATGATAGGCCTGTGCACCCGAAGTGAGATCACACAACATCGCCTCGCTTCACTTCATTTCTCTGATCTGATTTTCACCCCAGCTCGATGAGGCCAACAGCAGCTGGACCATTGGCAAGGATGTGAGCATGCCAGCCATTTGTACACATTTTATACTGACAAGAACGAAGCCCCTGCGCCATGCTGTGAGATCATACAATAACACCACACCTTGTTTCTCTGACTCAAGTTAACCCAGGTGGACGAGGCCAAAACTCGCTGGAAGAAGATCAACGAGGCGCATCTCACTCCAATTGTAAGTTTCGCCACCGACTCTACTTGTCACTTCTGCTCATGCTTTATCAGGCCCGTGCATTCAATGAGAACAACAGCAATTAGACTATTGGTAACAACAAGGTAAGTATACCCATGCTCTGTCCGCATTCCAGACTAACGGTGAGGAAGTGTGTTGCGCCGACCCCCGACTTGGTAGGTCGAACTCCCAATTGCATACCCCATGAACTGATGTTGTTCTGCAGGTTGACAGCGACAACACCTCCTGGCATATCGGGAGCCAGACTGCACTGATCCCCTGACCTGGTACGTGTGATTCCAGGGCTGGTGCACCAATGCTTACTTTTACCGTTCGCAGGTCGACAGCAACAACACATCCTGGCACATCGGGAGCCGGACTGCGCCGACTCCGGTTGCGTGCGCAGTGTCTCCCAATTTGGTACGCACAATTCCAGCACTGGGTCAAGGTGCCCTAATTGTGTCTATTTTTTGTACAGGTCGACAGCGACAACACCTCGTTAAAGATTGGGTGCAGTGTGCCAACTCCGGTCGCCTGCGCAGTGTCTACCGATTTGGTACGCGCAATTCCAGCACTGATTAAGGTGCCCTAATCATGTCTACTTTTTTAGGTCGACAGCAACAACACCCCGTGGAAGATTGGGGGCAGTGTGCCGACTACAGTTGCCGCCCGTGCAGTGTCTCCTGATTTGGTATGCAAAATCTCACATTGTGTTTGTCTGCTAACGCTTATCACGATTGTGTTCAGGTTGACAGCGACAACACATCCTGGAAGATTCTTTGTAACCCTGTTGTGCAGGCGAGAGCCGAGAATGTAGACAGCGACAACAAGAGGTACGTGATTTCAACTTGCAACCCCACATGACTAAATCCTGGCGCAGCTGGGAGATCCACAATACCCGTGAAGAGGTCAACGCGGCCAACACTTCCTGGATCATTGGCAGCAACGAGGCCTGTGCCGTGCCGATTTCCGATCTAGTTGATGGCGGGTCATTGACTGAAGTGCTCCTATGGCCGCTGTACGCCGCAGATTATCGAGGAGGTGCCTAGTACTGATTGGTGAGGCGCCACGCCCACTCCCGCAGCTGTAAGGTTCAGATTATGGGAGAAGAATCTCACTCACTCGAGCTATAGGCCGGAGTTGCTGCCCATGTTTGAGCGGTGCCCCCCGCTCCTTATGTGGCCGCTTTCAGGTCAGACTCAGTCCCCTCATTACTCACTGGTAGCACTACGTTGTAGATTCCTAATACAATTTGTTTTCCATCTTTTTCGGCGTGTTCAGTAATTTGGTTCATTTTGAATGCTATTCTGCAATTGGCATGAGGTTACCTTCAACTGCAGTGAAATACGGTGGAATACGGCGAAATAGGTGGAATACGGTGAAATACGGTGGAATACAGCGAAATACGGTGAAATACAGCGAAATACGTAGACAGGCTGCCAAATACGTGAGAATACGTAGACCAGGCCGAAATACGTGTGAATACGTAGACCGGGCCGAAATACGTGTGAATACGTAAAGGGGGACCTTCATACAGGGAATACAGGACCTATGGGAATACGTAGGTCTACGTAGAGGTACGTAGCTGACCCGGGTATTGCTGATGCGCTCAACCAACGTTAACCTTGTTCATCTGACTTTAAGTCAATCGTCTTTGTCCAACACCTTTCTGCAGACTCTCTGGTGTTGTATTGTCTCTGAATCTTAACGGCGACTCAGGGTCGCCTAAAGTATCTAGAAGCCTCACGGACCGAGATGCCCTTGCTTTTTCACCAGGGCTTAGTCGGCTTGCGACAAATTCTTCCATCGGACAACGCCGCGCTCGCTACAGCCTACAACCACCGCTTTCTTCTTCGTTACCCTTTCGCCGGTGGAAGCTCAATCAAAAAAACCATTCTCACTATGTACCACACCATCGCCGCGTTGCCTCAATATTCATCAGCACAGCTGGTATTCCCTCACGCAGTCTCACCCTTCACTGGCCCTTCCGTTGGCAAGGCGCGACCATCGCACGGTTCTCTTTTATTTCGAACATCGAACGAGTTAACTTCCCGACTCCCATCGTGCTTTTCTCTCACCACGAGCTGGGCGCTCGAACATTCCTTCGAACATTCCTTGGGCATTACACCCTTTCTTCAAAGTTGTGCAGCCCATGGTATTCCCTGCCAATCATCCAAAATACCGTGGCCAGGCGAAGGATATGAAACAGAGTCCGGAGGAGCGCAGACTTCTTTGCCCCCGACTTCTCATGCAGTGCCCCGCTCTGAATCTGAAGAAATGCGAACACAGTGCAACTGCATGTTGTGCAAAACACATTTTGGAACTGCAACCCCGATTTTATGGAACAACATTTTCTGGTTCAGGAGGTTATCGAGGCTGCTGGACACCTCTGCATCTTCCTGCGGAAGCTCCACTGTGAGTTGAACTTCATTGAATTTTTGGGGGGTGCCGTCAAAAAAATATCTCCATGACAATTGTGATTATATGTTCGTGATGTTGAAGGAAAATCTTCCAAATACTCTTGCCTCCGTGCCATTGAGCACAATACGGAAATGGGAGCACTGCATGGTCCGGTGGATGGATGTGTACCGTTTGGGACTTGGTGAGAAAGCACTTGATACTTTCCGCCTCTGCCCCTTTACCATATCAGGATGAGCACAGCCTCTGCCGACGGCACGTCGAACCTCGGCAATGAGCTCAAGCTGGGCTACCGAACCCCAAAGCTGTGTTTGGCATCCTCTCTTCACTTCCACCCGCGACACCGCCCTCCTGCCCGCCTGCCATGCCCCCCTCTTTACCTCTTTACAAGCCATGCCACGATGAACATTGACACTCACCGTGCCCACTGCCGATACCTTCATGCCCCCAAGAAGTGCCTCAATGGCTAAAATAAAGTTCACCTTCATGTTTCTGTGAGTACCTATTTTCTCCACCTCGCCATGTCTAAACTTCTTTATTTAGTGCTACAACATGTGCATGGCCACAGGATCAACCTTTGGGACCTGGGTGTCACCCCAACCGTTGGCACAACTGCCCGACCCTTGCTGCAACCAACTGGACAGGCAGTATTTGATGACGGAGGCGGAGGATGAGCGTGTTAGGGTACGTGGCCATTTTTATCCCATTCCATTTCGTTGCTTGGCAGCATTGAGGTGACTGCGACGCGATGTGGGTGAGAGGGGAGATTGGGGGCAGGCAGACTGGCGAGTGCGTGGTGGTTTGCCCTTGTCATGAATCACCCGGGTTCTACTTTTTCGCGTGCGACGCGTCTGTATGGATACAGACGCGTCTTAGTGACACGGGACTCTCATGACGCCACCACGTGACCTTCTCACGGTTGAAACCTGGCCTCAGATTCTAAAAGCCACAGACTCGGGGAGTCTGTGCCATGGGATACAGAGGACGTTAGGGACTAGGAACCTGTACAGACGGATCCTAGTCCCCGGATGCACCACGGATGACACCAAAGCGTACACAAAGTACAGGAGTGGTTGCAAACCGATCAGGGTTTGAACCACTGGATACAATGACATTCAGGACTAGGAAACCCGAATGTTGGGTCTCCTAGGTCCTCCAATGCCATGGAAACCAACACAAGAGGAGTACAGGAGTATCAGCATTAACACTCTTTAATGCTGCAGTCCAGGAACTGATCACGATTGAACGCGATCGTTTTAATTTATTAGAAGCCTATATAAGCATGGTAGAATCTCCATGTACAGTAGATTCTACCTCATCTAATCTCAGGCTTCTACCTTGGCTTGACATAGGCATTGTCTCCACCCTGCCCCCGCTTCCGCCGCATCGTACTACGGGTTGTGTCCACACCCCGGGTTGTATACCTGAGTGGATATCACACCCTCTTCGACTCGTTCCGGGTTCCGCCTCGCATCCCGACCTACGACATACGGCCTCCTAGGGAGGACACCGTACAATTGGTCCTACTGCTCGGGGAACACACGAGCTACTAGCGTCTATCGGGTTTATCCTGGTTGGGGTTCTCGTCGGGTTACTCATTGTTTAGCCGACCCAGAAGCCGTTGCTGACAGCCCTTCTCGCAGGGCAAGAGCGAGCCGTGATTGCGGTGTGATTATGGGTGAGAGTTGCTTGGAGCTCCAGCTGTATTCATCACAGCGTGCTCTTGCCACTTCACTGTTAAAGTTTGCTGTTTGCCGGATGCTACTAGACCAGTACCAAGCACAAAGGAGTGTTGTTTGTCGCCCTACGATACAAGGGACGTTAAACGCATGAAGAAAAGCCTTCAGCGTCACGTGTAACTACATATATCCCACCTCGGCCAATCCAATCCAATCCCGAGATGCCCCACGCCTCGCAGCATGCATCTACCCGCACACCCGAAAAACCCCATTCACTAACATTCACATGTTTCTTTCATTCACCTATTGTTATCCTGCCTTTCCTCCCTTCCCTTGCCTGGCCAATGACATTTCCGCTTCTTCTAGGTCTGGGACATCGCAAAGTGCACCATCACGCCGTCTTTGAGGGGCACCACCAGGATCTACTCGCTTGACTTTTTGGCCGACAGGCGGAGATTCATGTCTGGTTCCGGGGACGCAATGGTGCGGGTTTGGGAGCTGGAGGAGGAGTGAGTGCCGCATTTTTTTTTCTTCCTTTTCTTTGTTCCCTCCTTCGTCCGGCCGCCGCTGTCGGCAGCGACAACTCCTTCCCCTCTTTCTCTTCATACTCTAAATACCACAACAGCTGCTGCCACCGCCCATCGCCACTTGTGCTGACTGTGCATCCTGAGACAACCGTGCCGGACAATGATGCGGGGGGTGATGGCTGTTGCACTGTGTCTGGATGGGACACTTGTCACGACGGGGTGTGTGAAACAAGTACTATCATACAAGCAGCATTGTACATTCCTAGAAGTGAATTAATGTCCAATACAACTCTTTTTCTCCATTCATGGACTTGTCCGAATGCACTGTCCAAACGGCACCATTGTGGCAGCTCACTCAGCAAATCACAGCAAAAGTCAGTCTGCCGAGATGCCGCCATCAAAATCCCAATATGGTAAAGGGGCAGAGGCGGATAATACGCAACTGTGAGAAAGATGCTCAGTTGCAGGTCAGAGCTGGGAGTTCCAAGAAGACTTACAAGAGCGCAGGGGGCCGGTTCGTGGCCCCCCACTCCGGTCGAGGCAACCGATCCCGCGGTTTCTCGACAAGTGATGCTGGAGCTGATGGTAAAGATGGCGGAGTTTAAAATGGCTTCGGACAGACAGACACACATAACTTTAATAAAGGGGTGATACCTCACATACATAGGCGTGTAAATTTTATGCTTGCACATACATTTGATCAGTAGATACACGATATAACCATTGTATGCCTCCAGTACTGAAAATTGATGGGTTTTAGGGAGCGTGGCCAATTTAGTCCAACAAAAAATATAGAACTCTTTCAAATTTTTAGCTATAGAAAATCCCTCTTGGGGGAATTTAGCTTCAGTTGAAACAAGCATTTCTGTAAGAGGGTTTAAAAATCCGATTCCCTTTGGTAGAGATCAATTACTTGTACAAAAGTAGCAGTGACTAAGTGAGCGGCACCATACCATCGACCAAACTCTGGCCTTCCGTGTCCAGACGGGTTACCAGACTGGTTTCAGCTCCTTGAACTTGCGTGTCCGGACACCACTAAACCAGGATCAAACTGAAAACCAAATCTCAGCCCTAAATGTCTGGATAAGTATCCAACTTCTAACCATACTTCCCGGGGTCCTGGAGCTACCCATTTGATTTATCCTCTAGCCGCAGACTCTCCACTGTCCGTGGAGCCCCCTGAGCACACTCGTTGTGAAGCATGTCAGGCGGGATGTCAAGACACGTCGGGCGAATGTACGTCTGCATGTGGAACGAGCCTGTCTGCTGTGCACAGTCTTTGGTCAGCAACAATCTCGAGGTATGAATATGTACGGGGAAAAGGCGCACCCCCATCCCGCCAAATGAGCTCTGCTGATCCATCCGGTAGAACACCATACGCGTGTTCAGCGTGTCGAGCAGGGTCTGTGTCCACAAACGGGTCAGTCAGTCAGTCTTTGAGGTTGCACAGACGTCGCGACAAACATTCGTATATATGCGTCCAATGGGATACGCAAACATTGAATGAAAGCTCGTGTGTGGAGCAAAGATGAAAGAAAACAGATCGCCCAGAGCGAATATGGAGACAAACAGCCCGGTTTGGATTGCCCCGCGAATTACTCGGTTGACTATTATATCGGTTGCAGCGGAAGCCTGTTTTGCAGGACACAAGAACGAAAATGAGGACGGCTGTCGTGGGTATTCGTCAAGGACCGTTCATCCAGCCGGTAAAAGATGACCTACCCGTTATGAGCAGATCAGCAATGCACATGAGAGCCAGCCAGCCTGAGGGACGCAGACGTCAACTCAAAACGGAATCGAAGCGGAAGGTCGGCTACCGATAGCCAGAGGGAGTACTTGGGGCAACTTTTCAACACTAGTGTAAGCTTCGAGTCAGACGAGACGAGCAGACCCTACAAACAGAGCTGGCTTACTCTTTCATAATACCAGATTTTACACAGGCAATCCATCCGCATACGTAGCCTCCGATGCTCAATGCGGTCAGGAAGACGACAAGCCATTTGTTTTTGGTAAGTTTGAACACTCTGAGGCGAAATCAGCACAAAATCCGGGACAAAATTGCGAGCATGAATATAACTTGCCTATGGATGAGAAAGACTTGAGTAACTACACCAGAAGTAGCCACAGCGATGCCCGTGAAAGGGATCATCCAGTCCACCGCTGATATAAATTAGGCCAATGACCCACGGACACCAAAAGAGGGGCTCACTGTTGAGAATATTTGGGTTATTGAAGTTCGTTACACTGCATGTTATATTGCAGAACTGCCGGATCCCATTCGAAAAATAAACATACCACAAGTCCCATGCCGCATAGATGCCTCTGCCAAATGGTTCAAGAAGTTGAAAAGCTGAGAGGGAAAAGATGTACACAGCGCTATGTGTCGTGTCCAAAACGAAGAGTATGATCACAGTCGCCCTGCCAGTGGATCGATGATTAGTTTCGCACAGTTCAAAAGACCAGAGCGCACCTGATCCACACGGGGTCGTTGAATTCTGGATAGTACGTCACGGCCAGCGTCGTAGTAGGGAAACCGGAAAGTCAACTCACTGTGGTTCACATAATTTATATACTGGTTCGTGACGAGGCCTGCAAGTCAAAGCAGCTGGCGATTCAGTACCAAACACGAAGTTTCGCATAACTTTGGGCGCACCATATAGATATGTGTTCACTTTCATGAAAATAAGGTCGGTTCAATGACACGGAAGATTGAAAGAGGACATACGAAAGATACCAAGGAGGATGGGGCCTGCACATTGATTGGTTGAGAAAGCATGCAGAGGGTTTGGGACGCACCGACATCTGTGTCATATTTACCCATGCAAGTACGGCAAGAGGATTCCGTTGTCCGAGTCGAGCGGGGGGGAAATATCTCGAGAACGCAGGCAGGCCGCGAAACGCTGTAAGTTATATGTGTGCGCGTCAAGCGAATGGTCGATCGTGTGGCGGGCTCGGGAGGAGATATCAATATTATTATTGTCATTGCAGGGTCGTCCGGGCTGGTTCCGTTGATTCGGCCCCGCATTTCCCCATGGGCATGTAATTAAGAAATTGGGTGTTCAGGGCGCGCACTGTTCATGCCATGAGTCGCCTGAAAGGGACATAGACTCAACTGAACTGAACTGAATCTCCCTCTTTATAAAATTACGCTGTCCGTCTGAAGCTTTTAAAACTCCGCTACTCATCTGACCTCTATTTTTGATCCGACATTACCCCTTTATTCATGTCATTCTTATGACATATGTCTCGGGATCTCAACTGAAGTGCTGGGGCGCGGAGCGCCCCAGCGCGCTCTTGTTCAATTTCTATTTATCTGGCCGTGGTGGCAATGTAGCTGTACCTATATGTAGAATTATTCTGTTTGGCGCCCCGGGAGCTGCTCACAAATGTAGTGCCCTTTACACGAGGAGGGGCCCTCCTCACATGCGTACACCTTCACGCCGGTCGATAGTTTGGACGAAGCAGCAGTAAGATGATCCTTCGAGTCCTCCGAGTCTACTCAGAGTACTCATTTCACTAATCGTTTGTAAGGATATTTGATCAGGTTTCAACTAGTGCCTCCGGCATTCTTGATTTCTCATGTCAACGCCACCTCAACGCGGCGTTCTGCCCTCCTTGTGGGCAACTCTCGCATTCAGGGCAACCACTCCAGCGGGAAAGTACCCGTCTCGTTAGATGTGACTATGTGCCAGGCACTGCCAGCCACCGCTAGGGCCATACCATTGCGACTGGGAAGTCCGGGGCACGGTTTGAACCGACTTTTCCGGAAGGCTTTTTTTGGCAGGTAACTACAATGCATACGGTATATAATTGGGGGTTGTCAACAGCACTATATTTTCTACCCTGGCTACATCGGTCTATGTATGCAGTGTTATTTTTGCTGATGAAGGCTAGAATCCCAGCTTCACCCATACAGGAAGGAAGCGCTGTATCCGACATCCAGGACTCGGAGCTCATTGCACTTGATTGAGCACTTGATACGGTCCCCAGAAGTATAGCTCGCCTTTATTATAAGGCACGGTGGGAATCCCGTTTCTCGGATCTTCCCATTGCCCATCCGACGACCCGGGTAGGTACCTGGAGAGACTCATACTGAAAGAAACGTAAGGCAAGTCCTTTTCTTGAAAACTGGGCATGACGACAAATGCACCCGCGCCGACTCAGCACCCGTCAATTGAAACAAAGTTCGATATACCTTTCGCTTCGCTGAACAAAGAGAATTGTCTGCATATATTCGTGAAGTTTCAGAGTACTGGATCCGCCCCCCCCATATTTCAATGGCCATACCTTCTCAATCATCAAGCAGGGTCGTTTTTTTTTGTCAGACAGCCAATTTCGCAGATTGAAAAAATATATGTTTCAGTTCCCGTGATTACATTTTAATTTGTTCAAGTCCGTGAGCAATGTAGGTGGAACGATTTCTAAAAAACCTCAGCGTAGGTAACTTTGGATGGGAACGAAATTCTTGGCAGAGCGGTGAACTGAGGAAATTTCACGGGATGACACAATAACGGAGGCGTGCCAAGACGAAATTACGGCAAGACAAAACGACGGCGCAGCCCCGAATCGAACGGGATCCTTGCCTTGACCCGTTTGATTTACCGAGCACCTCTTCGAGAACAGAGAACAGGAGCGGGTCCATCGGCCCAGCCATCGCATTCAGCGCAAGTATGCAGCTCTTTGCCTTTGGCCTTTGGGGCCCTGGGAACATTACATCTGGCTACTGCGCCCGGTTCAATTTAGCTCAGGTTCGAACTGATCTCCGAACAACCTAGGGCTCCGATTTTGAGCTGTCATTGTGGCTGACTGCGAAAGTTACCTCACCCGCCGTGCAGAAATGCAATAGTTTTTTGGGAGGGGATGCTCGGAACTTGCCGATGAAACAGGCTGAAACAGCACAAACTTGCGGATATGCCCAAACATCAAATTTTGGGCCACATGAAGCTCAAAAACCCAGCCAACTTATGTTGAGGGCGGGAATGTGGCCCGAATGGAGTTACAGTTACGGCCGCGATGAGTAAGATTTTCGAAAGCACACAGAGCAGCCAATGGAGGTGGCTTCATGGGGTAAGACCACAGCCCCTGTGTCGAGATATTGTAATGTGACAAAAAAGCGGGAAACACGACGGCGTTCAAAGTGTTCAAAGGCCTTGTAAAGGCCGTGTCGAAAGGCTGCTTTGATTTCCCCGAGTGAACCCTTCATAGGGCTGCACGCCGTGCCCGTCGCGCCGGTTCTACGGGGTCCGTCGACGGGCATACCGTCCCGTTCCGTGGGCTCTTTCGCTGCATTTTTGACGGCCGTTCCCGCCGAAAACGGCCGTCGACGGGTCGACAGATCCTGAAAACATGCCATAGTAAACGGTTGAATATGCCGTGTATGCCTTTTGTGAAGCATGTTCTGTGCAAAGGTAAGCCCAATACACAATTGTTCCCGTTCAGGTCCCGTCGGGTGACGGGCACGGCGTGCAGCCCTAACCCTTCAAGCCCGTACCCATAGCTCGCTCATAGCGCAGTTTACCCACCGCCGGGAACACATTCGTGACTTCATTCCTGAAGCTAAGAAAGACTGTACGAGACCTTACGAGACTGTACCCTGTGGATTGACGGCATGCCCGAAAATAGATATGTGCAGGTATATAACAGAACAGGGAATGCATCTCCGTTATCTCGACATGGCGACTGCACCATATCCTCCAGCTGTGATCCGCCGACTTGTCGTCTTTCACCTCGGTGGTTGGGTGAATCTCTTTGAAGGAGTCTAGGCGGCGTCAGGCTGATTCAAATTGTAGGATCTCGCTATATGTGCCGACCTAATACTCCAGGGCATCATATTTGCGCAAATCGCTCACTACGCAATACTCTACAACAAGGATGATCTGGCCCTACGCGCTTATGTTGCTGTCCTCCTGATAATAACAACGTTAAAGAGCGCACAAGGACTGTCAGTGTTCCCATTACTTCGCCCCGGCAAGCGCTGAGCTTGTTTGCAAAATCCTTTGCGAAATTCCAGAGTCATCATGTGGATTCAAAATGTCGAGTACTTCATGAACCTCGACGCCGCACTCGGCATGTTTACCATGTCATGGACCACTGAACTCAACATTACTTTCATCGCGCTCATCGCGTTCTATGTCCAATTATTTTTTCTGCAAACGTCTTTGGGTGAGTTCTCTGCGCAACGCCGCATCCCGATACTGATCCCATACAGGCGATATCCGAGAACATCTATATTGTCACTTTAGTTGTTGCGCTTTTGTCTTCGCCTTGGTAGCCGCCATTGTATCGGTATGGCTTGCGCTGAATTCCAGACATGGCATGAGCGCTGATATTCGTTCAGACTGTATTCCAACTCGCGGTATTGAACTTCGCGGGGCAGTCGAAGAGCATTACGTGGAGTAAGGAAGCAGTAGAAATCTTGGGGTGTTTTAACGGGATCCTTTTTAGTGGGAGTTCATTTAGCAACGGTCTTTGCCGGAGATGTTCTTCTATGCGGGAGCACCATCTATTTTCTGTCGGTGCGCCACACAACCTATCTCATGCACAGCGACAGCTAACAACTACTTTCTTACCAGTACCACTCCAAGCATGCGTTACCGAAAACCGCGGAACATGCTGAGCTCTCTCACGAAGTTGACATTCCAGGTGCATATCTATATCTCGGCCATGTTTCCCTGCTTAACAGGTCCTGTTCTCAGTCAGCAGCACCAGCCGTTCTATGCGCCCTAATCAGCCTTATCAGTACGCTAGCCTGGAGCCACACCAACCCTGACATCTACTCAATGCTCGCCCTCATTGCCGACAACTTGTTGCCCAAATTGTACGCGATCTCCGCGCTGTGGACACTCAACTCTCGCAGAAATATTCGCCAGGCGCACTCAAGCACCGGGCAGGATGGCAGCGGGACTAGGAGTGGACGCAGGCTCACGAACGTCATCGAACTGACCTGGCCCTGGGTGTCGGGCGATCCTAGTACCGAGGCTCATGTGCAAACGGAGGTGGAGATGACGCGGATCACTGAACGCACGTCATCACCAAAATCCGATCGCCCTTGTCACCAAAATATGTGAAATTTCTGTTATTTTGTAGCACATAGTAGCTTACAGCTCTCGAAACTAATGAAACTACTGAGATGATTGGGAATGTCAGACAAGTGACGACAACCGGGCCCGAAACTGGATCTGGATGCAGTGAAGGCGGCACGAGGTTGCAAGATCCGCCGCACAAGAAGTTGAGCGGAGTTGACACAAGATGCCTGTTGTAAGTGTAGATTCGGCCAAAGAACCGTACTAAATACGACGGCAGGTTATATACGACCTCGTTCATTATTCAGAGGTTCATTTGTTCACTCTTCTCATTTTATCCAGGATCCAGATGACCCTTTTACAGTAATCTCGGCGCTTCAACCAGGTTCAAATTCAGCATGTTGATATTCGTTCAATTCACTCGAGCTTCGACTTCGACTTCAACTTCAACTTCGATAAGTTCAACTCCAATTGTGGTTCGATTCCGTTTAACCTGACTTACTAGGCTTCTTGTTAATCGCATCTCCGCAGATCCCTCCAGACCTTTCAACTTTCACTCGATCTCAGCTATCCTCGCCTCGCGCTAACTGCTCGCTCGACATACCGTGCTTCGAGTCGAGCTTCCAGCAACGTCAACAAGTGCACAACATACGCTTCGAGGTCATCGGAGCTTCTCCGAACTCTGCCGGAGTCCCCTTCCTCGCATTTCTTCCTCACACGTCAGGCTATGTACCCGTCTCTCCAGGCTTGCCGTGTATTCAAAGTCCCCAAGTCTTCCAGCTCGGCGTTGGCACGCACAGTACGATCCACGGACTTCGAGGTGAGCCTTCATTCAATCCCAATTCACAGGCTCTATTTCATCTTCGGAGTCTCAATGTATCGAACGTACGTACCTCCAGGTGTCTCCCTTTAAATTCGAGCACCATGTACAGCATGATATGTACCGTCCTCTCCCCGTCTTCTTCCATTCATTTTCAAATTCATTTTCCACTCACTCCATTTCACCATTTCAGACTCGCCCTCGCACCCTCAAGCTCAACTAGTACTGGACTCCTCCGCGAATTTCAACCAAGCTCGAGTCACTCAACCTCAGCTCAAGACTCGAGCTCAACTTTCGTCCTCTCAGGGTAGGGCCTCGCCGCACCTGGCGCGCCGTTGATTTTATTTTCTTTCGTTCCAGCTTCATTCCAGTTTGGTCCGCCTCGCATTTGAATCAATCTACTATCGATAGCACTGGGTCCAATATACTTACACAGCCGCCGATGCCACGGCGAGTCACGGCCTAGCCGGAGGCGGCGATCACACATAGCACATACATAGCCGTTCCTAGCCGTCCCCGGATCCTCAGGCGAAGCTAGCCGAACTTTGCGGTGGCATCGGCTGTAGGGGACCGGAATGCAGTGATCTACTCGAATTTCACTCTCGACTCCCAATCGGCTCGCATCCAAGCAGTATTTAACTTACGTGCGAAGTAAGATTATGTTTATTCATTTAAATTATCGACTAATTACTGACTACTGACTGCTCCACAGGTTATCGTGTAGGCACCGACTCCTAGTACTAGCACAGAAAGATTGCATAATGTACATGCAGGTGGACGTGCGTCGTGAACGTGGTACAGGAGTCGCGGACGCTAGGTGGGGATGGGCACGCGCGCGCTGCGGGACGATGCGCCGCGGGTCGGTAGGAGCAGCGGAGCGATATGGATGGACACCATGCCATCGATGGGCGCACTGGCGCGTCGCGTGGCTTCCCGACGGCGCGTGAGGAGGGAGAGGGAGCGAGGCAGGGAGGCCACCGCGCGACGCCGCGAGTCGATACCTGCGTGCAGGGTCGACGTGCGCGTGCCAGGGGGAAGGGAAGGGAAGGAAGGGCCGAAGAGAATGCGGATGGAGATAGAATACCGCTGCGCGAGTCGGGGGTGCTGGCATCGCGCGCGCGGCGGCGTGTCGGGCAGCCGGTGGGCAAGCGCCGTATCGGCGGTGTTCAGATACAAACACACGCCCGGCACAGGCACGCTGACACGCGCTCACGTCCCCGCCATCCCACTAAACCCATCCCCTTGCCACCCCGCTCGCGGTCAACGTCCCCTTGGAGGCGCGGAGGAAGTCCTACCACGCGGGCGGCGTCGGGGGGTGAGGGGAAGGATGTGCTGGGTGAGAATTGATTAGCATGTGAAGCGAACGAGCGAGCGGATAGATAGATATATGAAGAGGAACGAGACAAGACGAGGGAGTGGAGGACGTGATGGGGAAGGAGAGGAAGGGAGCGGAGAGGGGGAGGTAAGGAAAGGCAAGGAGCAGGGGGATCGAGACAAGGCGGGAAGGTGACAGCGGAGGAGGGTGAGGAAGACGAAGATACGGTGAGAAAAGGACAGGGAAGAGTAGAGAAAGAGAGCGGAACGAGGGAGACAGAGGGGAAGAGGGAAGAGGAGGAGGGGAGGGGAGGGGAAAGACGAGGAGGGAGGGAGGGAGGAATGAGGGAAGGACCAAGAGTCCACACGCGGTGACACGAAACTCACTTCAAAAACTGCAACAACCCCTCCCAAAATGCGGGCTCCGCGAGCGTCTGGCACGCGTTAATCTCTTCGCTCGGAAAGCCGCCGTCCGCGTCCAGCGTCAAAGTGATATCAGTGACGTGTCTGTGACGCTGGCGGAGGGCGACTCGGCGGAGGGCGAGGGCGAGAGGACGACGGAGGGGATGCGGGTGTGGCGGCGCGGGTGGGCTGCGGCCTGTGCGGCGGAGACGACGGGACGGTCGCCCGTGCCAGCGGGGGCGGGGGTGGGGGTGCTGAGGGTCAGAGTTGGGGGCGGGGCGTCGGACATGGTGGTATCAGATGGAGCTGGAGTGGAGACGGCCTTGAGGACGAGATTGACGGTATCTTTGTCTGCGAGAGGGTACTCCTTGACGAGCTTTGCGTCTGCGAGGGCCTTTCCTTTCAACAAAAGCCGCTGGGCTGCCACGGGGAGTCCGTTGGGCTGTTCCGCTAAGCGCTGTTTGACAGCGAGGATGGAGTCGGTGGGGTGGACCGACAAAGTAAAGCTCGCAGGGGCTTGAGGGACTTGAAGGTGAGAGTCAGGGTCGAGGCAGAAGTAGAACCTGCAGGGGCACGCCGAGGCGGTGCTGGGAGCGATATCTGATCGACGTCAGAGGTGTGGCCACTCTACTAATAATACCCACCTGCAGTACTGGGACCCTCTTGAGGGAGTTCTCTGGAGGCTGCTGGTAGTCGTCCTTGTATACGATGGGCTGAGATGTTAGCGTGTTGAGGTACACTCGAAGAAACGCGACTTCCGCTTGGTCGCCCATTGAGAGCTGTGGAAGTTGCCTTATTGGGATGTTGGCTGCAAATATCCTTCTCGTTGCTCTAAACCACGACGACGACCGTTGCGGACGCTCGTATTTCTGAGCAACTGGTCCCACGACTTCGCGGGCTCAATTCCATTCTAATTTCTGAGACTGGTTCCGACGACTCGGAGGATTTCTACCAAACCGTACACGCCCAACCAATCTTGTTCATCTGACTTTAAGTCAATCATCTTTGTCCAACGCCTTTCCGCAAACTCTACCAGCCATCCCCGCCCCTATCTAGTATCCACGGCCGGATCTCAACTTGGTCTCAAGGCCTCTGGCGTTGTATCGTCCCTGCATCTTAACGGCGACTCAGGGTCGCCTAAAGTATCTAGAAGGCTCATGGACCGAGATGCCCTTGCTTTTTTCACCAGGGTCTAGTCTACCTTTGGTTCAAGGCTTGCTTCCTTCAGACAACGCCGCGCTCGCTACAGCCTACATCCACCGCCTTCTTCTTCGTTACCCTTTCGCCAGTGGAAGCTCAATCAAAAAAACCATTCTCAGTACCACACCATCGCCGCGTTGCCTCGATATTCATCAGCACAGCTGGCTCACGCGGTCTCGCCCTTCACTGGCCCTTCCGTTGGCAAGGCGTGACCAAGTTCAAACATCGCACGATTCTCTTTTATTTTTAACACCGAATGAGTCAACTTCCCGACTCGCATCGTGCTTTTCTCTCACCACGAGCGTTCAATCAGCGGGGCGCTCGAACATTCCTTCGAACATTCCTTGCGCATTACACCCTTTCTTCTCCCAGGTTGAAATGCAACTAATAACCCCGCAGCCTGGCGTGCCTATTAATATTGTCTGTCGCCGCCGCACACCAACCAGGTAAGCATTGATCTCAGGCTGCAATGAACTCTGGCTGGATTAGCGGCGGCGAATCAGCAGCAAGTATGATATGATAAGTACTTTCACGCCGTATCATAATACAGGTGTTAAATCCGCTTCCGCTTCCGACCCCAGACTCAAGTCCGCTGAATTTGATTTGGTTTGCAATGCGAGTAACGATTATTTGCTCCGACCGAGTTATATCTCAAGACGCCACAACCACCTCCGGCCCACCCGACTTTGCATAGTGCTCCGAGCTCCGAGCTTCTTTTCTTCGTCTATCAATCAACTCAATCTTGAATTGCCTTTAGCCTGCGTCTTCTTCGAATCGAGTTCCGTCTCATTCTGCTTCAAGGCCTCAGCTGGGGCTTGGCTAGCCCGCCCGCAATCCAGGTGATGATGATGATGCCAACCTCAACTCAATCGACGCCGCTCGACTCACTCGGAGTGATGCGGCGCAGACGGACACCGGCCGCGGGAAGGAGACCGTACTCAACTCAACCAATCCATCTCTGGCCAGTGGCGAATCTGTTTTGGCCGCATCGTCATCTCGCATCGCAATACTTGATCGAGTCGCACCCAGATCGTACTATGCATAATGTACTCAACACTACAGTTCGCCTCGCGTCGAGCCACCTTCGCAGCTTTCAACAAGCAATCAATCCCTCCCGTGCACACGCAGTGCGCGACCCGGACTGCATCGTCGGCTCGCAATCATTGCATCTGGATATTAACATTATGAAGGCCGTGAACCCCGCATCCCTCTCTAGATCTTCCCTTGCCTCGTCTGCGGCCGTTTACGCGCTCTGGCGACTCTTTTTTTCTCACCCAACGCCATCCACAGTGACCTGCATTCAGAACTTAAAGCGCCAAATCCTAGCTAGGCCCACGTACCGTGCCAATAAAAACCTCTTGCGGAGCCTGCCTGTCCCGGACCGACGTCGAGCTCTCTCACCCAGTTTTACTTTCTATCAAGGACTGGGGAAGTTGGAACCGCGATTTTGGAGGTCAGATCTATTTACTTTATTCTGGACTGCCGTGACCGGCAGTGACCGGGGGGCCTGTCGGCTGTCCTGAAGGCGTGGACGCTAGCTAGATAAAATAGCAAGGACAGGCCAGGTATCATTGCATTCCGGCAGATTCCGGCTCCGCCATGCCGCAGGCAAAACGGCAGCCAGTCGAAACTAGCCGACGTCCAGCTAGCTTTGGCTGCCGGCCGCTACCGGGGGGGACAGTCTTCGGCTAGTCGCTAGCCGCAGCTAGCCGTAAGGTCAAGAGTAGCCAAAGCAAAGCAGAGTCGATGACGTCTGTCTCGGCGTCCCGCTTCCGTGATCCAAGTATAGCAAGTGTCCCCGCGTCCAGTAATTATTTCGGTGCGCTTCCGTAAGTGCCTCGTGTTAAGTGCCAGGCGCTTGTCATTGACGACCACCATGAGCCCAGCATCTCCGTCGCCGACGAGCCCTAGCGGCAAACCTTCGGTGACCCAGCGTGCCAAGAACTTCTTACGCAAGCCATTCCTCCATAGCCGTCTCAAGACGACATCTAAAACAGCCAATGCCTCGACGCCGACACTTGTGTACGGGGACACTGATAATGCAGCAGGAGAGCGCGGTCTGTGTAAACCTCTGCCACCGACTCCAAAATGATGCTCAAATATGTTCAGATTCACATCCGCGGGTGTCGCTGAACGACCTACGCACTCCGGGTGAGTCGGCTGCCTCAGATATTCATCTGATCATGGTCACTCTAACTGTGTCCGTCGACTACAGAGCAGGCGATGAGTGGGCCGATACTCGCCTCAGCGGTGGGCGGTAAGCGCCATGATGCGAGTGCTGGACTCTCACATTCTTACATGGGTTGCAGTAGGTGCTTCGTCGCTTCTGGTCCCGGGACGCATCCTTGCCGACATGGCTTCCAGTCAAGGTAACTCAAGGTATCAACTATACAGCCGTAGATATCTGATCAGTCCGCCTCGTACAGATACCATGGATACACCGATGGAGCCGCACAATCCTACATGCGCCGCAATCCTCCCAGGTGCCGCATCTCTTTCACTCGTATCGATGTGGCTCTCATATACGCACTCTCTAGACTTCAATGCGACAGCTCAAACAGGTCAGTGTTCACACCTTTCCCTCCACATCCGAACCACATTGTATTGCAGGTCCAGTTCAGTTCTCCACGCTAAAGGAAAACGCGAAGATAGCATGGCATGGTTTTAAACTTGCCTCAAAGACTGCGGAGGCGTTCGTCGATGGTACCCCCTTCAAGATCCCGATTGCTGCTCTCAACAAAGTGTTTGACCTCGCAGATGTGAGTGATATGTGCTACACCGTATTGCTCACCTACAATGGATCCCAGGGTATTATCGACAACAAGGAGTCCATGGCGGAGCTCCTGTTACCTCTCGGACAACGCCTGAATGTTGTCAGCGAGGCCTTGACACAAAAGGACCTAGCGAGAGACATCCAACCGACTTTGCAACGCTTCTCCAGGTGTGTTCTCACCGTTGCCGTTGCATGGGTACTGAGCGGCGCATAGTACTCTCGAGGAGACTACAAATGAGCTACAGCATATGTATGACGAAGGCCTGTTCAAACGGATTCTTCAGCGCGACGAACATCCAAAGGAACTAACCGACATCTTTCGGCGTGTCGATGAGGCAACAAAGAATTTCCAGGTACGCCCTTTCTGTGGGCAAACCAACATTTGTACCTAACTTCGTTCTGCAGCTTGAGTTAAATTTGGCGAACTTCAAGCAGGTCAACACAGTGAAGAACGATGTTGAGGTGCGAGCTTACTTGACGAATCAAACAAGACATTATTGAAGCAGGTCCACCAGGTTTCACGCCTTCACAACCTGCGGCCGGTTTTCGAGGCCAGGTACGGTGGCCTCGATCGGAATACATGCACTCCCGGCACCCGTGAGGATATCATCAAGGATATTATATCGTGGTGCAAAGACACGTCGAGAGGCGCTCCTAGCCTCTACTGGCTCAGCGGAATGGCCGGTATGGGGAAATCAACCATCGCGGCCACAATCTGCCGAAAGTTGGATGATGACGGGGATGCATCCCGTCTCGCTGCCTCTTTCTTCTGCTCGCGCCGGAGTGAAGCTGAGCGTAAGCGGGGCAACATCATTCCCACAATTGCGCATGGACTCGCGCTCAGACTTCCTCGGTTCCGGCGGGCAGTTCTAGACGCCCAACTGGATGCAAATCCGCCGGAATCAAAACATCACCTTAGAGATCTTCTCATTCAGCCTTGGGATATGTCCATTGGTGATCGAGAAGGCCTTCCTCCGCTGGTAGTGGTCATTGATGCTTTAGATGAGCTGGAGAACTCGGATGGATCTTTCTTCTTGGAGGACTTGATCAGGGAGATTGCAAAGCATCCGGACAATCTACCCTCTCTCAAGTTCTTTGTCACCAGTCGACCTGACCCTAGTATTGTGGAAATTGGGAAGACCCTCTCTTCCGACACTGTGTTCTGCCTCGAGGAAGTACCCATTGACACCGCCAACAAGGACATTAACACCTACCTCGAGGTATCACTTCCAGGACTTCCGCTTGACCAGCTACATTGCCTCACTGAGCAGACATCCGGACTTTTTATATATGCTGCAACGGTGGTCCGCATGATTATCCCTGATAGGCGCAAACCTCCTGCACCCAGTATGCAGAAAAAACAGTTGCAAGCTCTGCTCAATGCATGGCCCGACAAATCACAGCGTGCCTTCAGTGGCTCATTGATTGACCATTTATACGAGGACATCCTTTGCCAGTACTTTTGTGGCAGGAACATGACAGAGCTCCATCAAAAGAGTTCATTATCTGTTCTGCACACTGTCCTCTGCGCACAGGAACCAATTCAGGTTTCCGAAATTCCTCAACTATGGGCCAACCTCAACATGGAAGAAGATGAAGTCTCGGAGGTTGTGCAGTCTCTCCATTCCGTGCTCTACATCAAGGCCTGTCGTGTCTACTCTTACCACAAGTCTTTCCTCGACTTCATGTTTGATGCAACTCGATTTGCTGACCCGAAGCTTGCTATGATTTGTTGCCCCCCTCGAGACATGGAATTCCGCCTTGCTGCCTCCTGTTTCCGCCTGATGGAGTCCCTCCGGTTCAACATTTGTAACCTCCCATCATCCTTCCTCAATGATTCTGAGGTAGACGGCCTGTCAACAGACATTAAAAGCAACATCTCCTCCTCGTTAGTGTATGCATGTCGTCACTGGGCTGCACACCTGTTAAAGATCCCCACTGGGGCCCAGGACATAAGGCAAGACATTATTGATAAGATGCAGGACTGGCTCTATGGACGGGTGCTGTTCTGGATGGAAGCAATGAACCTACTCGGTGTAGTAGGGGAATGCTATCATGCTCTGGTAGCAGCACGGAGGTGGCTGGGACCGGTACAGATCCACCTAATGGGAAGTCTACATATTGATTGACCTCAACCAAATAGGACCAGGTAAATATTTGCAAGAACCTCACCGCAGCAGAAAACTTGGTGGCAATTTTCGGAATGAACATCATCAGAGATTCTACCCCCCCACCTCTATATCTCTGCACTTGCTGGTGCATCACGAGATTCAGACTTGATAGAGAGGTGGCACACTCGCTTTCCAAGAATTCCCACCATTGTTTCAATCCTGAGATCTGGACGACTATTGTCGAGGCTCCAGCATGATGGCAGTGTTCACTCGGTCGCCTTCTCGTCAGATGGGTTGCGCGCCATCTCTGGTTCCGATGACAGAGCCATTCGCATTTGGGACGTCTCCACTGGGAAGCAGCTGCAGCAGCTTGACGGGCACAATGACGGGGTGAATTCGGTCGCCTTCTCGTCAGATGGGTTGCACGCCATCTCTGGTTCCGATGACAGAGCCATTCGCATTTGGGACGTCTCCACTGGGAAGCAGCTGCAGCAGCTTGACGGGCACAATGACGGGGTGAATTCGGTCGCCTTCTCGTCAGATGGGTTGCACGCCATCTCTGGTTCCAACGACAGAACCATTCGTATTTGGGACGTCTCCACCGGGAAGCAGCTGCAGCAGCTTGAGGGGCACAACAGCGGGGTGAAGTCAGTCACCCTTCTCATCGGATGGGTCACGTGCTATCTCTAGTTCCAGTGACGAAACCATTCGCATTTGGGATGTCTCCATGGGGAAGCAGCTGCAGCAGCTTGATGGGCATGATGACTGGGTTCGCTCAGTCGCCTTCTCGTCAGATGGGTCGCGTGCCATCTCTGGTTCCGATGACAGAACCATTCGCATTTGGGACGTCTCCACTGGGAAGCAGCTGCAGCAGCTTGATGGGCATGATGACTGGGTTCACTCGGTCGCCTTCTCGTCAGATGGGTTGCGCGCCATCTCTGGTTCCGATGACAGAGCCATTCGCATTTGGGACGTCTCCACTGGGAAGCAGCTGCAGCAGCTTGACGGGCACAATGACGGGGTGAATTCGGTCGCCTTCTCGTCAGATGGGTCCCGTGCCATCTCTGGTTCTGATGACAGAACCATTTGCATTTGGGACGTCTCCACTGGGAAGCAGCTGCAGCAGCTTGACGGGCACAATGACCGGGTTTGGTCAGTCACCTTCTCGTCGGACGGCTCACGTGCCATCTCTGGTTCCAATGACAGAACCATTCGCATTTGGGACGTCTCCACTGGGAAGCAGCTGGAGCAGCTTGATGGGCACAACAACGGGGTGAAATCAGTCGCCTTCTCATCAGATGGGTCCCGTGCCATCTCTGGTTCTGATGACAGAACCATTCGCATTTGGGATGTCTCCACTGGGAAGCAGCTGCAGCAGCTTGACGGGCACAATGACTGGGTTTGGTCAGTCGCCTTCTCATTGGATGGGTCACGTGCCATCTCTGGTTCCGATGACAGAACCATTCGCATTTGGGACGTCTCCACTGGGAAGCAGCTGCAGCAGCTTGATGGGCACAATGACGGGGTGAATTCGGTTGCCTTCTCATCAGATGGGTTGCGCGCCATCTCTGGTTCCGATGACAGAACCATTCGCATTTGGGACGTCTCCACTGGGAAGCAGCTGCAGCAGCTTGACGGGCACACCAACCGGGTTTGGTCTGTCACCTTCTCGTTGGATGGGTTGTGTGCCATCTCTGGTTCCGATGACAGCACCATTCGCATTTGGGACGTCTCCACTGGGCAGCAGCTG
Source organism: Mycena olivaceomarginata (assembly GCA_029378375.1). Lineage (NCBI taxonomy): Eukaryota > Fungi > Basidiomycota > Agaricomycetes > Agaricales > Mycenaceae > Mycena > Mycena olivaceomarginata. Next base: position 23,487 of record JARKIC010002182.1, on the reverse strand, counting down.
CAGCAGCTTGATGGGCATGATCACTGGGTTTGCTCGGTTGCCTTCTCGTCGGATGGGTTGCGTGCCATCTCTGGTTCCGGTGACAAAACCATTCGCATTTGGGACATCTCCACTGGGAAGCAGCTGCAGCAGCTTGATGGGCACAATGACCTGGTTCGCTCGGTCACCTTCTCGTTAGATGGGTTGCATGCCATCTCTGGTTCCGATGACAAAACCATTCGCATTTGGGACATCTCCACCGGGAAGAAGCTGCAGCAGCTTGATGGGCATGACAGCGGGGTGAACTTGGTCACCTCATTGGATGGGCCGCGTGCCATCTCTGGTTCCGATGACAAAACCATTCACACTTGGCAGGTACCCCTCCCAGGTAACTATCACATCTTTTTTGTACATTCTTCATCTGACATTCACAGATTCACTGAAGATGCACTGGAACTTGCACCGCAATGGGTGGATCACCTCATCCACAAACCAGAGGTTGATCTGGCTCCCCTTTGACATGTGTTTTTTCCTCAATACTCCTAAATTGTTGGTAATATCTGCGCAGGGTTCTGTCAAGGTAGATTTTAGTGATGCCTGTTTTGGGTCAAACTGGGTACAGTGCTACGATTCACAGGCCACGTAGCAAACGAGCTGTTTTTACAACTTGATATCATTTTATTTATGTAATGGCAGCTCTATCATATGAAATAATACTAGCCTATCTTAAGATGTGGCTGGTGTAGACTGCCGAAAGTCTTAAGTTACTTAGATCTTAAGACCAAATCTTAAGACCTATCCTACCTCTCTACAGCCTCCCTTGTACCCCATCCATTCTAGAACTTAAGTCTTGAGAATCTTGAAAACGGTTAAGACCTTGGAATAACTTGAGATGTTCATGAACTTATGTAAGACATCAAATAACTTGAGACATCCGCGAACTTGAGGTATCTGGAACTCACGTTCATGAAATGAAATGATATATATACATACACACTCCAATACCTTGAGATTTGGACTGGAAGTCCACTGGAACTCAAGTGTCATGTGAACTAACTTGAGATGTCTTAGTTCCCATGTCAGTGAGACTGGAATCAACACACACCTCCTTTCCCCAAATGGCCTGCAAACATCGAGCATAGGTGGCATTCACAAAAACGGCTTGATGCTCAAGGTGGCAAAGTCAGATCAATGTGACAAATGACAAGAAAATTGAATGTACCATGATGTTGGCTCTCAGCCTTGGACACACCCAGGCCTATGTAATCAAGAAGAGAGGGGGGGAGGAGGATGTGGGTGAGGGTGAAAGGGTGAGTGGCGTGTGTGAAGGTGGAAGTCAGGAGCAAGAGAACAATTGCTTTGACCACTGATCTGTGATCAGCGGACAATGAAATTGATATGTGGCTGCATCTGTGTCATGTCACATTGCATGTCACTCTTTCTTCCTCCCACTAACTTAACATCTCTGTGCCACCTATGCTCCTACCCTCTTGACGACCCTTGAGCTGACTGGTCCAACCTACCCATCTCCATCTCCGCCTACCTACCCCCCCATTTGTGTCTTGACAGCCCAACGTGCAGTGGCATTTACTGTTCACAATGGATTTCCCCAGTATCTACTCGGTCAGTTTCTGTTTCACCCAGAGGTCACCCATACTCCTCTCCAGTTTCTTCCCACCCTGGTCTGAATACCTTGTCATTGGCAACTGCACACCCACCTCGACAAACTTATTAATTTTATTCCATCTGTAGCTTATTGACTAAGCTTGAGTGCGCAGGGCTTAAGTACTCACAGAACTTGAGTGCTGCCAGAACTTAAGTGCTCCCAGAAGTTGAGTCACCCTGTAACTTAAGTAACAGGTGATCTCAAGAGTTGAGCAGGACTTAAGTTGGTGAGAACTTAAGTCTTAGGTGGAGGGGACCCTGCTTGTGCTGGGAGCAGGTGGGAGCTGAGTGATGAATAGGTCTTAGATTTGTACTTAAGACCTAGAGAACTTCAGACCTTGGCCGGTCTACACTGACAGGTCTTAAGATAGGCTAATAAATTAGTTGCTATCATTTAGTTCCACTCAGGGCAATGGAATATGTACACCTGTCTCATACTCATCCTCTTATTCTCTGATCTTGGATGTTTCACATGCATCCCCTAACACCACTCAAGATTCCCTCCAGCATGGCATACAAAGTTACTTGGAATTACATTTCTCCATTAGGAAAAAACGGGATCAGTATATTGTGCTTCATAGCCCAAATAGCTGTGGTAACCTGGTAGACAAGTCCCCCTTTACATAGTGCCTGGTAGCCGTGTGCCAAGATATGGTAGCTCTTGATAGACATCACACAGAGATCAGTACCACTTTGGTAGCACTTGGTAATGCACCATTGCAAGATGCTACCAAAGCTACAGAAAGTATTAGAGCTCCTTGCTTGGCCATTTTGGCACCTCATTGGATGCTACTGTGGCTCTCACAGTGAGGGGATAATGATAAATAGTACAAGGTTTCCTCAGGACCCTCTTCTGCTAGCAGTCAACATTCTGGCAAGATGATTTAATCATTGCCTTAAGCTTGGGAGAACAGTCTTTAACTGAGTTAAATTGAGTTGAGCTGCATTGAGCTGAGTTGAGGGAGTGCCAAGGGAACCATTGGAGAATCCACAGGGAGTTGTAAGTTTATCTGTGATGGACAATGATTGTGGACCAGCAGCAGGTATTCTGAATGTGAATTGAGGTGTCGTCATCAGGAGGCGGAATGATAAATTAAAAGCAGAGTTTAAAAAGGCTTCAGACGGACAGAATGGATAATTTTATAAAGAGGGTGATTTGCAGAAATATATAAACTATGCTTCCTCCGAATCACTATCTGTCTCCCTAGTCCTCCCGGCCAATTCCGCCTGCAATGCCTCTTCCTGAGTTTGGCTGATGTGAGTAGTGCCCTCTGATGCATCAGCAACAAGAAAATGCCAGTCAACCATTCACTGTTGCAATGTTGGAGCTTGGGTATGTGAGCGATAGACCCAATCAAGATATATAAATGAAGACGTCCCGTGGAGAACTCCATAGCAAGTGTCAGGACCGGATACAGGATATCCAGTACGAGTGTTGACATCCTAGAGCACTGTCAATGTATGAGACAGTGTCAGCTCGGATGGTGGCCGCACGCGGATCCCAGACTTATGGAGAGGGAGAGGAGTTGGGGAAGAAGTTGCTACGACAAACCGGCAGAAGAGCGAGTGGCTGGTGGGGGAGTTTTATCTGAAGTAGAAGCCGGGGGCGACAGATCCCGTAGAGGACACCAAATACCCCGAGCTGATGTGGAAGTATGCCCCTCTGCCGGAGCAGATATTGCACCAGGTCGCAGCGAAGATGAAGCCATGGAAGGCCACCCACTTGGGGACCTTCCCCAATTGCTTATACAAATTCTGTGCAGCGCTTTTCGTCCCACGCCTATGCAAGATCTACCACGCATTGGAGGCACATCAGCACGAGCCTCCCGACTGGAACCGAACGGAGACTTTCATGGCATGTAAGCCAGGGAAGCCAGATTACTTGCAGGTCAGGGCACATTGTCCGCTCATCCTATCGCATGGACACGCTCGCTTCCGCAACGGAGGGAAGACTCTGCAGTTGGCAACCAACACGGAGCGATACAACATGCTTCCAAGCAACCATTACGGAGGGCAGCCAGGGAGAATGGGGGTGGATATGGTGCAGGGGATAGTGAAGAAGGTGAAGGACACGTGGTGTCGGTCGAAGGTTGCAACGTTGCTGCTGCGGGATGTGAAGGGAGCCTTTCCAAGCGCAATGATATCCTGTGTGGTCCACAACATGCGGATGGCAGGGGTGCCAAGGGAGCATACTGATTGGATGCAATGCAGATTCACTGGGTGCACCACATGACTGGTCTTTGATGATTATGTCTCGGAGCCTTTCCCGATAGATGACAGCCTGGACCAGGGCAACCCACAATCTGTCATTTGCTACAAGTTCTACAACGTGCCGCTCACGTGCATCGATAACAACTCGGGCATCTACATCGACGACTATCATCTGCTGGCGATTGGGTGGACTTTGGTGGAGACGACGGCGGCGATAGTGGATGTGGTTACAAGAGCAGGAGGGGTGAACAAATGGGCGGTGGAGCACAACAGCGAGTTTGGAGCGGCAAAGGACCAAGTCCTGCACCTCTCCCAGCAGCGTGTCCTGCAGGTGAGGCCGTTTGGACAAAGCTCAAAGTGGGTGCCAGAAACCTGAACATGGCAGAATACACGGTGAAGCCTAGCACAGCGATCAAATTGGTGGGGATATGGCTGGATGACAAACTCACCTTCAAGGAGCAGGGGGCGGCTACGGTGGCGAAGGGACAAGAGTGGGTGGTGAATTTCAGGAGACTGGGGAAGGTGGTCGGGGGAGTGCGCCTGGCATGGATCCGACAGCTCTACCTCGCAATCTGTGTCCCTTGGATGCTGTATGGAGCAGAGGTGTGGCTTGCCCCAGTTCGCTAGAGGGCGAAGGGGGCGAACCACAAGCATGATGGACGTGCCATTGTCAGGAAGCTGGAATCGGTGCAACTGAAGGCGGGGAGGTTGATGTTGGGCGGAATGGTGTCGTCCCTGGGTGACCTCGTCAACACGCATGCGGACCTGCTTCCCATGCTGCTGGTAATTGACAAACTCCTGCAGAAGGCAGCTACACGCTATGCGACCCTGCCCGAGACTCATCCCCTGCATGCTGCAGTGCGCAACACGACACATTTTCGGCATGTCAAGAGACACCCCTTACCGCTGCACTTTCTGATGAATGCCTACACCGACGTATGACAAGGCCTGGTGGAAGTCATACCAGCGGTGAGACGACAAGCAGGTTGGAAGGCGCTGGTGGATGTGTGCGTGGCGGAGACGAAAGAGGAGGCGAAGAAGTGGGTGGAGGAGGAGACGTCGAGGGTGACCCTGTTCTTGGACCGGTCACTTATCGATGGTATGGTGGGAGCCGCGGGGCTGCTGTGGATGGGGTGGTGAAATGGGCGAAGGGAGTGCAGTTGGGGACGGCGGAACGGTATGGTGTGTACGAGGCAGAGGGCGTGGGGATGGTGCTGGAATGCCTGAGGCTCAAACGAGACAAGGACATTGAGGGGAACATACCTTTGAGACTGGACAACGCCTCTGCAATTGCGGCAGCAACGAGCGGAAAGCCAGGAGTCGGGCGATACATCTGGACATTTTTCATCGGCGCCTAGCGCTGGTGAGAGAGAAGCACCCAAGGATGCGGCTGAGGATCGACTGGACACTGGGACACATTGACATCATGGGGAATGAGGCAGAAGACGTGGCAGCCAAGTGCGCGGTGGCAGGAGGGGAGCTACGGCGGGACTCCAAAGGTCTTGACGGGGTTGCCCTTCAGCAAGAGCGCGTTGGCACTCACCCACACACGACTACTGCAAAAGGCGGCGACGAAGCAATTGAAGCAATCTGCGCGCTACACACGGATCAGTCAAGTCAATGACACTATGCCATCAGCGAAATTCCGCAAGCTGACGGCCGACCTTCTACGCAAACATTGCTCCCTCCTCTTTCAGCTCCGCTCTCACCACGCCCCACTTGCCAAACATTTATTTCAACTGAACAAACTCCTGTCCCCGAACTGCCCATGCTGCAGACAGCACAACGAAACTGTGGACCATTTCCTACATTTCTGCACTGTGCATGAACATGCACGTGATCGACTCCGAGCCTCCAGTAGACTTGCGGCCCATTCGAAACACCTTCTATCCGATCCCAAACTCCTCCCACACCTTTTCCACTATATCCAGGATACCCATCGGTTTCACTCTGTTTTGGGTGACTTCAAGCCGCTAGAGAAACACTCAAAGTAGATTTCATTTAGTTTCTATTTCCCTTTTCTATCTGTGCATCCTCTACTCACGCTCTGTACTTATATTGGCTACGGCCACCACATCACACGGTCTTTTCTGTTTTGTATCCGGGTGCGCGGCTCGCCATGTACCCGGCTCTGCATCTCTTCGGGTAGTTACGATACAACAACAACACAGCAGATATTATATATAAATTAGCAGTACACAGTAGCTAGTTTAGTTCTACCATATACCCTAGGCACACAGGAATTAAAACAGGATTCAAAAAAAAAAAAATGTATGAGACAGGGGAGGATGCAATGTGTCCTGCTCACCGGATACATAGTGAGGCCAGTATGATGAGCCCAGTCTCGACCATTGATAGTTTTGAGGCAGCGCAAAATTGATGGGTTGTTATGAACCGTCTTTTCATTTTACTTCCAGAACCCGAACAACCCGAACAACCTGATCATTGATCAGATCAACTATCTGATCAATCGAACCAGGATACCGTTTTAGGATCCCAAACGGTTTCGATCGGTTTCCCGACCTTTGGGTCCCAATCGCCCCCTCTATGTTCATATACCCCTTCATTTACTTTGCATTAATCTTGTCTGTTGCTGTTGGACACTGTACCTTAATTTACATCCCCTAGGGACTTTAGTATATAAGCTGTAGTTATTTCCCTGTACTTTACACTATTCTAGTCTAAACTCCAGGCTTATTTGTTGGAACTCTTCGTGCTTCAGTCGCCCTCATCACCTCAGAGCCCAGAATCTGCTCTGTGCTGAACGTAGAGGGGTCAATCAGGAAACTGATCGCAACTGTTTGGGATCCTAAAACGGTATCCTAGTTCGATTGATCAGATAGTTGATCTGATCAATGATCGGGTTGTTCGGGTTGTTTGGGTTCTGGAAGTAAAATGAAAAGACGGTTCATGACATTACCCCCCCTCTAGGTGAAACCCGCCTCAGGTTTCACGATCGGCACCGCTTCTTGTTCTACAGGTCTTGGCCTGTGATGACCCATTTCCACCCGTGTGCAGTCTCCTTCAGAGCTGTTGGGTACTTCTCGTAGAAGTCTTCAAGACATTCGGTAGAGTCTCCCAGATGCTCCAATGGCTCCCAGGTATTATCCTCAGGCCCATAACCTTCCCATCGGATGAGGTATTGCAAGCACCTTCGCCTTTTGTTGAGGCGTATCTTCAGCACTTCTGCTATCTCGTAGAAGCCAACCCTGTCTACAACATCGGGAGGAGGAGGGTCGTCATGGTGCTGATGGGCAGCCACAGGTGGGACCCAAGGACAAAGGAATACAGTGTTGAAGACCGGGTGAACCTTCCAAGAGTCGGGAAGTTTGAGCTCGTAGGAGATGGCTCCAACTTTGTGGACGACCGTGAAGGGACCATAATGCCGGGCTTCGAACTACTTTGTTGGTCGGTGAGTGACCAAGTTCGCTCCAGAGAGGTACACCTTATCACCGGGTTTATAGTCGGGATCTGCCTGTCATTTGGCATTGCAGAACCTCTTCATCGTCTCCTGCACTGCTTGCATGGCGGTCCCCACTTCCTCCCGGACTTTCGACATCTGGGTTGCAAATTTTGTTGCATCTTCCATCGGCACCTTGAGGCGTGGTTCAGTACCCTTCTGCAGATGGGACCCCATGGTCACGAAGAAGGGGCTGAACCCCATGGTCTTGCTAACTTGGTTGTTGTGGTTGAATTCCACAAGAGTAAACCAGTCCGCCCAATTGTCTTGCAGGAAGTTGGTGAAAACCCGAAGATACTGCTCGATATTTTGGTTGACCTGTTCAGTTTGTCCATCCATCGGTTTGTGGGTGATAAGCCGTCGAAGCGTTCAACTTTATGCCCAGAAGCTTCAACAGGTCCCGCATAAAGTGTCCCACGAATTGCATCCCTCGGTTGCTGATCACCACCTTGGGTAACCCGAAGTCCTTCCATACATGGTCACAGTAAATGCACGCCATCCCCTCTCCTCCCAAGTGTTCAGTGCAAGGCACCACCCGGATTCCTTTCCCTAGTCGATCTACTATCACTGCGATAGAGTCATACCCATTACTGACAGGTAACTTGGTGATTAGGTCCACCGAAACATTCTGCTACACTCTCTCCGGAACCGCGTTAGGGTGTAGCAGTCCTCGGAGCTTCGAAGGAAAGAGCTTCATCCTGTGACACACAGGGCAAGCCGAAACGTATCACTTGGTGTCCGACAGCAGAGAGGGGCCAGTAGTAGTTTCGGGTTACTAGTTCCACTGTTCGGAATTGTCCCGGGTGTCCTGAAATATAGTCATCTTGGTGTGCCCGTAGAATCTGGTTTCATAGATCCCCAATGGGGGGAACGTATACGGTTTGATACCAATTTATGAACCCGTCCTTGTGTTCTTCCCAGCCCTCGGCTTTCTCCTCTAGCACCTTCTTCACCACATCTTCCCAATCCGCTGAAACACTGACTATGGGGCTGGCGGTGAAATAACCACAAACCAAACCTTGTAAATTAATACGTAGTTCAATAATGCAACTACAACAACTCAAACACTATAGTCCTCGTGCAAGTTCGGGGTTCCAATCCAGTATAGATTGTGGCAATTTGAACTTTAGTTCTCTTTGGGAAGCAAGAGTTTATAGATCTACAAGTCATATGGATAAAACTGCTCAAATCCATTCTAGGTGCAATCATGGATAGACAGACAAGATTTTATATTCAACGGTTTTTGTATGATGTGGGTCTAGGTTTGGAGATAGTACTCCGATGCATAGCACAAGTGATTCTTTATGAATCCCGATTTCAATAGTATCCGTGATTGCTAATCCTTGCGAGATTACAACCAATTGTCAAGTTCAATCTGTTTCCTTATATTCCACGCATCTGTTCCGTTTATCCAATATGTCCACGCATCGTTTATAAAGATCCAAATCCAACACAGATAATGTTCAAACAGGGAAAACAAACGAAACTTGGTATAGCTTCTGGGTGTTTCCGAATGAATGCCTACTCAACCGGTTAAGCGTGAAGTCTAGTAACTTCGCGTCCAACAGGTGGGGTGAGATTCACTGGTGTTCCTCCCATAACCATCCACTTAAATACTTTACAGGATTCTAAATATAAACGAGAAGATACAAACGTGCAGTAGTGTTCAGGGTTTATGACTAGTGGTATGGCAGCTAGCCGATGAACCCCGGTCAGATATCAAGTGTTTAGTAAAATTGAGGGAGATTTATAAGAAACCTCAATGAGCCGAGCTTAATGATGAGTCAAGATCTACATCGCTTAGCACAATCATGATGGGATATTGTTGATATGTCAACTTTTAGCCGACCTCCTCGTCAGTGCTCTGTTACCCTCCTTGGCAACCATCCGCCCAATTGGTTCCGCTTTGAACTGCTACAGTGATTTGTCTGAGAACAGTGATAGCCGCCGCTTCCCAGTACCCGAGTATGGTTTCTTAGTCAATTGGTAGATCGACCAAGTCCAGCCTTCTCTTGGCAGTTCTGAAGATGTCAGATGATGCCCAACAATGATCCCTCTGGTTCAGAAGGATAATCCCTCGTAATACACCCTTAGTCAGGGATGTGCAGTAGCCCCAATCCGTTTCCAGGATGGTAAGGCACTTTCCGTGATTGCTCCATTAGCGACTTTTCACGTCAACCCTTTACCAGGATCGTTGTCCAGCGCCTTTCTAATGGTTTGAGACACATTATATCCCTTTCAGCTAACTGCTCAGGCCAGCATTAGCCCTTGTGAGATGACATTGTAATGTAGTATAATACATTATAGTATGTTGCAACTTGAGCAGATTTGAATAAATACCCGGGTGCCCCAATACCAGGTCTGTCACCAGATTCTACGGGCACACCACAACGACTATATTTCAGGACATCTGGGACAATTCCAGACGGCGGAAACTAGTAACCTGGAACTACTATTGGCCCTCTCTGCTGTCGGACACCAAACAACATGTTTCAGCTTGCCCCGTGTGCCAGAGGACGAAACTATTTCCCTCTAAACTTTGAGAACCCCTACACCCTAACGCGGGTTCTGGAGAGGGTGAGGCAGAACATTTCGGTGGACCTAATCACCAAGTTACCCGTCAGTAACAGGTACAACTCTATCGCGGTGAAACGGTGCACTTGATATATGACTAGAAATAACTTAGATTTGGGCTTGCACAAAACAACCCCAAAACCACCACTACAACAATCTATTCCTCCAAAGATGTAAGTGCTTCTCTTTGTGAGTTTGGGTCCGGGCCGTACTGTACCATTTCATTCAATTTGTCAGCCTTGTGACCTGTGACATCAATGTACGAAATCCATTTTCCGTACATCGGTCAGGGGAGTATGACACCGATTTTTTTTCTGTAAATTGGGCGAAAAGTAGCGGGAAAGCCGCCAAGAGTCAAATCTGCTATTAGACACCTGTAGAGACCTCACAGAGAATGTAAACCTGCTTGAAAGCGGCTGGACACAGCCCAAATTAGGCAGGCATTATATAACCCACCGTATCAATAAGGCATGCCAACAATAAAAACGAGGATTTGGATGTCCCGGGGATTGACGTGCCCGAGTAGATAGTGGCATTGGTAGAGTATTGTAGCATTATGTTTGGACTGTTTTTTTATTCAGAAATAAGGCTGGTCCATGCCAAATTGAGGAACCAGAACATCCAGCGAGCGCAGAGTCGGCGGTGAGTGAAGAGCTGTGGGATCATGGGATTATTGATCTGCCTCTGTTGGTGTCAAAATTGGCACTTGTGCGAACACCACACGCCGCGGCCTGTTCCGCACATGCAGAGGCGAAAATTTTGATTTTTTAGCCCTTTTCCAGCGATTTTTGTGACTTTTTCTCAGAATTTGTACATCACTTGGTGACCTGTGACACGTACGAAAAAATTCGTAAATTTGGGGGCCTGTGACATGTGACATACGAATTGAATAAAATGGTACAGTAGTATGCAACCAACGGGTTTGGAACAAACACAATTCGACTGCTAGACTTCAACAAAGCCATTCAACAACACGCTAGCACTACCTCTCAAATTTCATCCCCAGACCCTGAAATCCCTTGGCAGTTTATCAGCACTGAGCTGAATTGGCACGTGCTCTGTATCACGTGACGGTCTCAGCAACGAACGGGTAACATTGTTTAACTTACTAACATTGAGGTGTGCTGCTGGTTGTAACAGAACCCATTGAGAGTGAATAAGAGAGACTACAAGGCCTTGAGTGCCATGTCAATGCAGTGCACGAGATTAGACCAGGTTATAGCCGTTTTGCATAATTCCGTGAACACGTGTTTTTTTTATTTCACGCTCATGTGGCTGATGTCGTGACATCCCGCTTCTGCCTCGCACGAACCTCATTGCCGCGTCCATATATATTCAATGACTTATCGATGAGTTCAATCTTCACCTTGATCTTCCCCGTCATGTCCTCTGTCTCCTCCGACTTGAAGGAACGAATTGTCAAGTGGTACAATGAGGATGAGGACGTGACTATGCACGACGTCGCCGACCTTGGCGGTGTCTCCCTCGGCCTAGTCCAAAAGACTATCTCTCTTCACAATGAATACGGCCAGGTCACCAACCCATTCAGCCGGCGCACCGGCCGACCCCACACCATGAACGAGGGGGATATAGCCTACATCCAGGCGATCTTACATGCCAATCCCACTCTTTACCTCGACGAGATTCAATCGAAGCTTTTATCTGTCCAGAACATCCACGTCTCCCTCTCCCTGATTGGTCGTACCCTTGTGAATCTTCAGCTCACGCAGAAGAAGCTCTTGAAGGAAGCTTGGGAGCGGGATGATCAGTTGCGCACAATCTGGGAGGCAGAGATGGTGCAATACCTTGATCCAGAGGTTTTCATAGCTCTCGATGAGAGTGCGGTGGACAACAGAACTACTCAGAGGTCCCATGGGAGGTCCCTGGCAGGCACACCTTGTGTTCAACGTGCTGCATTTATCCGGGGTACCCGATATTCAGTTCTACCGGCATTGACCACAGAAGGTATCGTCGCCCTCGATATCTTTGAAGGTTCCGTCACGAAAGACCTTTTTCTCGGATTCCTTAGAGACCAAATGTGCGCAGACATTCTATTTCATTCGAATCCCTTCTAATTGTACTCAAGGCCCCCCATTCTCAACCCTTACCCCGCCCCCCACACAGTGTCGTCATCTTCGACAACTGCTCCATCCACCACGACAAAGATATTAGAGCTTTGATTGAAGGGGAATGTAGTACAACTTTCAATGTGTGCCGGAAATTTTGATCCTGACATCTCTAAACAGGCGCACGCTTGGTCTACCTCCCCCCGTACTCTCCCGACTTCAACCCAATTGAAGAAGCATTTTCATGCATCAAGGCTTCATTGCGTCGCAACGAAGCCTTATTTACAGGACCAGAGAAGCTTCCTTGGTTGATCACACAAGCCGTTGCTGGGATCACTGCAGAGATGGCGACGAGCTGGTTTAGAGATTGTGGGTACATGTAAATCAAATGCAAACAGTAATATTGAGTGCAGTAGTATAGGAATGAACGAAAACTCTAGACGAACTCGTAGGACTAGCGAAGAAAACTTATGATTGAGCGAACTGTGTATTGAGATAGTTAGAAAGAAATCCCTCGTCTCACCCTCTTCCCCTCCATCTTACCCGACCACTGGCATGCGAACTTCTTCAACCGATGAACTTCCCCTCCGCAAACCCCGTGAGTTCCATGAGCAGTTCGGACGTAACAGAAGGCTCGCAATAATGTCAGGTGTGTAAGAAGCATCTCGCAGTTGGCCCTTGACGTTGTCGATACGAGTTTCGGCGACGTTCTTGGCCCGCCGAAATATGTCCATGAAGACATCTAAATCATCCTCAATGGCAGGGGGCAGAGAGGAGGGCGGCACAGGACTATGAGGAGCAGAGGCAGGGGCAACTGGAGCTGGAGCAGGAGCAGGAATATTACTCGCCATGTTCTGCGCCATCATCGCCATGACAGGAACCATGGTTGTAAGAAGAAGATTGGTGGTATCCGATGTCGAGCTCGACGCAGCCTGCTGGGCAGGATTGGGCCCCGAGCGACCACGAGGTTTGGGCCTAGACAGAGTGGAACTAGTGCCGCCGTTCCACGAGGTCACAAGGTCTTGCGGCGGGGGATCCGTTGGTTCGCATTTCCCGGCAAGCTAGACAATATGTTATGAATATGAAAAAATATCCCAATCGTGAATAGTACTCACGACAGCCTGGCCCCACATTCTGAGGCGGAACCGGTTCATTTCCATGTGGCGAAGATCACCGTCAATGAAACAGGTCCCCCCATGTTCTACACAGGAATGCGCAGCCTTGATTTCGTCAATGGCTCCTCCGAGAGCAACCTGCGCTGGCGTGCAGTTCTCGGTGTTGGGTACCTAGTATAAAATGAGTATTATAATGGTACAGATGAACAATTGGACGTACACGGCTTCCATAGGTGAGTTCCGACTCATAGGCATCGGGGGAATGGATCTAAAATAAGATGAAAAGATGATTCGAGGCATAGAATAGATCCATACCCATTTACGCTGCTTCCAGCCTTCCATCTCGTCGAGATTGAAGATGATAGAGATGGTGTCAAGGCGCTTGGAGGCCTTCATGGCGGCACCGAGTTTCTGGACAACAATCTTCCAATCCTGGTCGGAAAGGACCACAGTTGCGCCGCCTTACCACCACTATAACTACCCCAGTGACTAGCCGGTACATAAATAAATAAACAGTGGCAAGCTTTCATACTTGTGTGATATCTATCAAATTCATGACACTATCACTCTTAATACACGAAGAACAGGCACAGGATCTCCTGTTCCGGAGTAGTGTTTTGCAGGGCCCGGCTCGGCCTGAAAGCCGGGGCTTGGGCCCGGCCTGAGAGGCTTGGGCTTCCATTTCTTGAGGCCCGAGCCCCAAGCCCTGAGGGAGGCCTGGCCCGGCCCGGCTTGGGCTCAGGCCCGGGCCTGGAAGTCAAAATAATGTAAAATACCAAATTTTAATCATTCATATCTACATCCGACCCGTATTCATCCGACTCGTAGTCTTGTAATTATCCACAGCAAATCTACTACGCAACTCCAGGAGCACGACCTGTGGTGAATACAAGACACCAGAATACTCGGCAGATACATACTCCGGTAGCATATAAACGAATAGCAGAGACTTGGGGTGCTCCTTCGAACCATACAATCAACTCCCGACAAATAATAATAAGTGAGTGAAAAGAACTCAAAGACATACCTCCGAGTCAATCACTGTGTTCCGGGGGGTGCGTACAAGCGATGTCAGACTTACCGAAGACATGATTAACAACTCGATACATTTTGCCATCAATAAAAATTACGTGAAGTCATAATGTTTCTGACTTTTATACCGGACAGCGAGGTGGTGCCGAGATCCCAAACTGTACAGGAGCAAGGGAAATCACAACACTATTAAATTTTTGAGGTACTTGAGAGACTTGGATCAATACACATTGACATCAGTTGGCGCGGCAATATTTGGCCGGCCAAGCCCGGGCTTAGGGGCCTGGCAGGGCTTGAAAAATTTCAAGCCCGAGCCCTGGGCCCGATGAAGCCCGGTCTAGGGCCCGGCTCGGCTCGGGCTTGTGGGGCCCGGCTTGGCGGGCTTCAGGGCTTCAGGCCGGGCCGTGCAAAACACTATTCCGGAGTGCCCAGTTAATTCTGGTAATCCTGAGCAATATATACTTGTATCTATTTCTTGTGCATAGTTTAGTAATAGACATTGTCACTCGCAGTGCGGACATTCCCAGCACTGTTTGGCTGGGAATAACGCACTTGGATTCAACATGTGTCAGTCAGTATATACCGTGCCTGCACTGGGGCAATGCCGTGATAACAATGTCTTGTGGGATGGACCATGGACCACCTGGGACATCCCAATTCAAAGTGGGAATTCCCATGCATAGATGGTCCTTCCCGTTGCAGCAAGGGCATTCCCAATGCTCATGGGACGTCCCACTCCCCTCTGGGAATCCCTAGATGGACTTGGGAAATCCCACATCACCATGGGAATGACCACGTGGACTGGGGAATGCCCATGTCACAACTGGGAATGCCCACAGTGTCTAGTATGTGTGGGCATTCCCACTTGCAATCTAGGCATACTGGGAATGCCCATGTCACAACCTGGAATGCAACTGGGAATTCCCACATTGTATGCTATATGTGGGCATTCCCACTTATGACTGGGAATGCCCACATCACAATGGCATGTGACTAGGGAATACCCACATGCAACTGGGAATTCCCACGTTGTAGGACTGGGAACGCCCACATCACATTGGAATGTGACTAGGGAATGCCCACACGCAACTGGGAATTCCCACATTGCATCGACTGGGAACGCCCACATCACAGCAGAATGTGACTAGGGAATGCCCATATGCAACTGGGAATTCCCACATTGTATGGACTGGGAATGCCCACATCACAATGGAATGCGACTAGGGAATGCCCACATGCTAAGTGGGCATGCCCACACATACCATATATGGCAGGCATGCATCAGCAATGTGGGCATTCCCAGAAGCATTTGTGAATGACCATAACTGCCACTTATGGTAATACTATGGTCATTCCCATCTTCAGAAGTGGGAACGACCATAACTGCCATTTATAGAAGTATCTTGGTCATTCCCAGTGTACCATGATCATTCCTACGGAGGAATGGGAATGACCATACCTGCCATTTATGGTAGTGCTGTGGTCCTTCCCATTCCTTGATGGGAATGACCATTCTTACTAGGTATGGAAAGTGTGGTCCTTCCCATTTGACAACTGGGAATGACCATAACTGCCATTTGGGGTAGTAATATGGTCGTTCCCATTTGTACAACTGGGAATGACCATACTTGCCATTTACGGTACTGCTGTGGTCCTTCCCATTTCATCTATGGGAATGACCATCCTTACCATATATGAAAAGTGTGGTCTTTCCCATATTTCATACTGTGGGATGGACCATTTGACAGGTGTACTGGTCCTTCCCATTTGACACTGGGAAAGACCAGCAAGCAGGTTGACTTTAAATTGAGTCAACAGTCGAGAGTCAACAGTCGAGGCAGTTGACTCGAGTCACTGTTGAGTCAACACCGACCAACTCAAGTGCATGTCAAATAAAGCAAGGCAATTGAGTCAGGAGTGTAAAATGATTATAAACAGCTTATTAGAGTTCAAATAGGCTGTGCATCAAAGGACTTGGGTGTCTGGTGCTCACTGGGCTGAGAGCCAATACATCCACCTGTTCAAGTCAGATGCATTTGGGCGCATGTCGAGTAAAGCAATTGAGTTGGGAGTGTAAAGTGGTGCCGCATGTCGAGTAAAGTAATTGAGTTGGGAGTGTAAAGTGGTGCTGGAGGCAATTATACACAGTCTTATCCATCAGAAGGGCTCCCACAAGCATAGGCCAGTGGATAGGATGATTGTGTGTATCGCCGGCTCTGGGAATTTATTTTGTGTTTTGCACAACAACTAGGGGGTCTTTTGCAAAACTGTAAATACAACCAAACAGATCTCAACAAGCTCAACAACTTTGATTTAACACTATTTTTAGCCAACTTCTTTTTTTGGCTTCCCCACTTTCTACCCAAAAGTGTCTCAATTATAAACAGCTAGTGGGCTAGGGAGGGTGTTGCAGGCGCCGAACTGCTGCTGTCTGGCAAAGCGCACCACAAGCTTGTGCACATGTTGGGTGCACGTGAGGCAGACTGGGCGGCAGAGGGATACTGTGTGACACGTGCGTGAACCTGCGGTGGGAGGTATGGGTGAATCAGCATGAGAAGGTCTAGAACAATATTTGGCTCGGTTTGAACTAATGTGGTGTATAGTGTATGATCCAAAAGGTAGATGCACAGTACTAACAAAGAAGGATGGGAGCGTATAATAGCTGTGAGGAGGAGAAAAATTGCATGTACTCAATTATAAACGGCTAGCAGGGGAGGGTGTTTCATCGGAGGATTTTCATGTGCTTGTGAAGGTAAGGGAACACCTGACCGGTGTAGATGCAGATGATGAACCCATATTCGCTTGACCAGATGGCTGCATGACCACCAATGATGAACCCGTATTCGCTTGAGTCTGGCAAAGGGCAAAGTACACCACAAGCTCATGCACACATCAGGCATCACAGAGGACTACCTCTGCGACCCACTGTATGGGCTGCAGGCACTCATTGAGGCGGACTGGGCAGCCAGTCGAGGCAGTTGACTCGAGTCACTGTTGAGTCAACACTGACCAACTCAAGTGCATGTCAAATAAAGCAAGGCAATTGAGTCGGGAGTGTAAAATGGTTATAAACAGCTTATTAGAGTTCAAATAGGCTGTGCATCAAAGGACTTGGGTGTCTGGTGCTCACTGGGCTGAGAGCCAATACATCCACCTGTTCAAGTCAGATACATTTGGGCACATGTCAAGTAAAGCAATTGAGTTGGGAGTGTAAAGTGGTGCTAGAGGCGATTATAAACAGTCTTATCCCAGTCTTATCCATCGGAAGGGCTCCCACGAGTGTATTGCCATTGGCCCGTGAATAGGATGATTGTGATGTCTGACCATGTGATGTTGGTCATCCGAGGAGCTTGAAACTCCCAGTCTCTTGCCCATTCAAGTCTGATGTATCTGAGTGCATGTCAAGTAAAGCAATTGAGTTGGGAGTGGAAAATGGTGCTGGAGGCAATTCTAAACAGTCTTATCCATCAGAAGGGCTCACGAGCATATTGCCATTGGCCCGTGAATAGGATGATTGTGATGTCCGACCATGTGGTGTTGGTCAGCCCAGGGGCTTGAAACCTTCAGTCTCTTGCCCGTTCAAGCCAGATGCATCTGAGTGCATGGCAAGTACAGCAATTGAGTTGGGAGTGTAAAATGGTACTGGAGCCGATTATAAACAGTTTTACCCATTCAAGCCAGATAACAACATCCACCCATTCAAGTCAGATGCATCTGAGGCATGTCAAGTAAAGCAATTGAGTTGGGAATGTAAAATGGTGCATGCTGGAGGCGATTATAAACAGCGTGTGTGACCCAGTCCAAAATATACGCATTCCTGGACCGCTAGCAATGCCAGCAACATACGCGTCCACATAGCCATGAGCTCCGAGCACGATAGGAACGAATGCAACCTGAGAGGTGGACACCACATCCACGGCAGTTGAGACGAGTTTGGATTCATGCATCTTCTTGAGGTGAGCATTGTTGCGGGTGGACTTCCCAGAGCATTCAGTCCATTCCAATGTGACATGTATATACAAAAGGCGCTTCTCGACGTTGTCTGAAACCGAGGTAAGGGAAAAGAGTCAAAGTTGAGAGTTGTATGGGTTACACACCATCGGCATTTAGCAAGCTGGGATCGATCTGGGCAGACGAGCTGGCGCTGGACACAGGAACAGCTAACAATAGGTCTGAGAGTGGGTTCTCGTGCAGAAAGAATGAAACAAACTTACGTCCAGCTGGTATTCCACCTTGTGGTACTTGAGGATGGATTATCAAGTCGCCACCGGGCACCTGGTATGGACGAGCGAGCTCAGGGGTAAAGGTGGGAACAACAACAAGCTCGTGGAAAGCAGTTCCTTGGCCTGGATTGCCCGGATTTCTGACACTGCGACGAGGAAGATCCAACATGATGTACGAACTGAATTACACCCAGTGCTAGCCCTGTATTTATACCCACATTTTGGTGCACGGACCAGGAGATTGCTAAGACGGGATATCACACCTATTTGATGGGCGGGATCTTGCAGTCGAGAGAGTTTCACGAGTGCCGTAGACCATACACAGAGCCGAGTCATCCCTGAGACTGAAACACAAGAAATTGAGGCCGAAACAAGAGCCACAGTGGAGACAAAACACTGCAGAGCCAACTAGCAGTACAGTCCAGAAGAATGCCAGTAATTACAAACAGTGACAGAGCACCGGTGAAAGGTTGAGAGCAAGAGGCATCTCGATGCCGGTCACGAGATTGTCTTACATCAGCCACGTGAGCGTGAAATAAAAAAAATGCGTGTTCACGGAATTATGCAAACGGCTGTAAATTTTTTGCCTTTGTTTGTCCGGCGCTGTAGGTGTTCTTCTCAAGGGTGCGCTTATAATCGAATTGCTGGACTAAAAAAGGATCCTATCACCCGAAAAAGAAAATTTGAGACACCTATCCCCTGCGGAATTTCAATGCCGTTGAAATGGGCCGGTTTCCAGGGAAAACGGATGAGAATTGAGGACAGTGTGGCTGTCCCAGTTGAAATAGAGACAGAAAATCTGTTAGGTCACTCAGAGAAATGTTTGGCGGAAATAGTCCGGTGTGTCTTTGAGATGCGCATCATTTGGGCATATACACAAGGCAAACAGATCAGAACTGAGGCTGCTGCAGCTGTCCCAGTCGTGGGGATCAAAAAAAGCCCAAAAAGGCAGAAAAAACAGTGCGTACCTTATGTTCTGCAAAGTGCTGTAAGTCAATGCAGTCCCTGAACCAAATTTTCGGCTGATGGATTTTCGCGTTAGAATTCCGTTGTACCATGATTCGGTGAAGACTCAAAACATCCCACTGTCATCACAAAGGTTTCGCGCGAAGTGGTTGGAATTGGTCAGCCAATGTCAAATCAACAACCAGAAGTCGTGACTCGGGACCCAGAGGGCTCGGAATGTGAATGAGTTCGAGTAACATGTATTACGCGACCCCACTCTTGATTGCGTGTCTTCGCATTGGCCCCGAAGTCGTTGACCACTGTCCACAAATGCAAAACTCGAGCGGAAGATTCGAGCGTAAATCAAACGAAAATGCATTAGCCCACTGCGACGAGTACAGGCGGCACCAACGACGGGCGGTAAAACAATGACCACCAGACACGTTCCAAAATCCGATGTCCGAAAACGGAAATTGGCGGTAACACCGCCACCAGATCCACCTCCCCACTGAAGCACCGCAGCGCATGTACGGAGCGACCCAAAGACAAGAAGGGACACGTGAGAGGTTGGAGCGAGAGCGAGAGGGCACCCACGGCGAGTGCGGAGGCGGAAGGTCCCGAGTCTCCGAGGGAAGTGGACCATACCACGCGAGAGAGGGTGGAGGATCGGGGAGAGGGAGAAAGCGTAGATCGTGAGGCGAATGCGAATATTCTCGCTCCCGGGCCGCGCGCGATCGGGGAGGCCTGCACGTGCGTATTCCGCCAATCCCTCCTCGTAATCCTCACCCCCGCCCACCTCGCCCTCGCTCACCCGTGGCGCGCGTCACTGTGACGGTCTCGAAGTCCCCTGCACGTGTCGACCGCTCACTGTGTACTATGTACCACCGGCTGCCGTCAATCCTCCGTGAAGCTTTGACAGGGGATGCGCGATAATAGACAGCGGGGCCAGCGTGTACCCACAGACCTTTGCCTCCGCTCTCATCGCTCGGTCTCTCCCACTTTACTTTTCCGCTTCCTCTTCCCACTGCACACGACGAGCGGCCGCGGCGGTGCGGTACACCGCCGACGGGCGACGGACATCCCACGTCCATCCACAGACCAAGCCAGCCGCGCGACGCATGGGCGCAGCGTGTGTGGGACTGCATCAGCCCTCTCACATCGCTTCTCCCGATCGGCTCGCCCCGCGCTCCGCTCACGCCTCCCAGCAAATCCTTCTCGGTCGCAGCACGCTAACGGCGCACGAGGACCACAGGCTGCCCCAGCCGCGTACGACACACGCCCATCGCGTCCCACCTTGTCGATGGAGGAAGAGGGGCATGCGTAGTGGGTGTAGCTTCGAGACAGCTGCGCACGAAGCCCGCCGGCCGGAGCGAGCACCCATCCTGACATCGTCGAGGAAAGGAGAGACGCCGCGGGCGAAGGCGCTGCAAGCAGGTTGATGCAAGGAACTCCGCAGCTGGCGGAGCTGTGAGAGAGGCTTCGCCCGAGTTTCGCCAAGACGGAGAGGGTGGGGTCGGTAGCGAGGGAGAGGGAGAGTCCGAAGCATATGATGCGTTCAAGTCCCAGGCTCGTGTGCGCGGGAGTCGGGCGGTTGCGGAGGCTCGTCCTGAAGGCAATGATTTGAGGAGAAGCTGCGCACGGCGCGCGCCGTCCCCATCTCATGGATCTACCACCACCGACCGATGTGCTATCCAGCTGCGCACTTGCTCTACCGCGCTACGCACCAATGATTCAGAGTCTAGATCCAGAACGAGAATGAGAACGAGTTCGCCGCGGAGGGTGGGAAAGGCGACGTACCGTGCCTAAGCTTGGACTCGAGCTGCTCGGTGCGGCCGCGCAAGGGAAACCTCGATTAAAAAGCCCGTCA
The DNA here is from genome assembly GCA_029378375.1 of Mycena olivaceomarginata. Lineage (NCBI taxonomy): Eukaryota > Fungi > Basidiomycota > Agaricomycetes > Agaricales > Mycenaceae > Mycena > Mycena olivaceomarginata. Next base: position 2,350 of record JARKIC010002182.1, on the reverse strand, counting down.
TGTTCTGGTTACGCCATTTTGCTTTCGCGGGAACGTCCCCGAGTCACATCCAGCCAAAATCGATATCCCGCATCACCTCCCCCGCTAGAGGACGGCGGCCTGAGACTCCCAGACCTCATGCCCTACTTCTCCTGCACACGCTAAGCAGGGTCGCCAGCCAACTTCGAGATCGCAAGTCTCGGAAATGGTCCCGCACGCAAAATCAACATCGGCCAAAATGACGCATCTTTCCTAACCACTGCGGGTGCGAATGATCCATTATCCACCTCCTGGAGCGGCTAGGATCGCGTCCAAAAGTCGATTCCGTATATGGAAGGTGATGCTGGCCGGGTAGCCGGGCCGCTGGCGCAAAGAAAGTGGCGGGGCGCGAAAACGGAGGATAGAAACGAAACGACATGAGAAAAGCCTCGCCTCCGCGGCGGCGGGAGATGACGGGCACCACAACGGAGGACGAGAATCCATAAAAGTGGAAGGGAGGCGAGAAATACGAAGAAGAGGAGTGGCTCGTCGCCCGTCGCGGTGATGTGAATGCACCGCAGCAAGCCTTGCATGATCTCTACGCCGCTGCGATCGGGATTCACATCACTTCATGAAGTCTTGCTGCCGCCACCGCCGGTCGGCTCGACGTGGATTTAGATCAGGGGTTTGGGGAGGAAGAGGGTCTGGCGTCGGATTCGCGGGAGGTTCAGGAGGTGAGTGCAGCGTCGATCCCGCTTGCCAAGGGGAGCCCTGATTGTAGCGGCCATCGACGAGTCGGACGTGCAAACTGCGCCAAGCCGGCTGCGGTGGGCGCGCGAGCATCAGGTGGCCGCCATGGCGGTTGCTGGAGCCGGATGTAGACGACGGCGGGGCAAATGCGGAGAAACGCCGCTCGAACCTCGTACGTCGCATACGCAAACGGCGGGGAGGATGAGACGGTGAAGTCCTACGATGTGGGTGAGGCGGCGGTCTGGTGCCCCGATTGGTCCATGACGAGGGCCGCGGTGCGCGCTTGATTTCGCGGACGCGTTGACGCTAGCGTACTCGAGCGTCTTTGTCCTCGTCATTGCTTGGCAGTCGAGGAAGCGGGTGAGGCCGCGGCAGCCGGATGCGGAGGCCTAGGTAGAGTGCCAAGTGGTGGAGGCAGAACTGTGCGACGCAGAAGACGACGCAGCTCGGCGGGTGGTCGACTGAGAGCGACTTTGTGCAATGACGGACAGCCGGGACTGGAAGAAACGCGGGAGCTTGGGAGATGTCGGGAGCGTCGGGCTCGATGGCGATATAGGAGAAGTTAGGGTTGGGCGGAGGAGTGGGAGTTGGTGAAGCTGGCGTTGTTGAAGGCGGAGTGCGAGCGGGATGGGAATGGGCGGAGGTCAAGGAGTGGCCGGCGCTGGAGACGGAGTTGTGGATGAGGGACGTCAGCGGGTGTTTGTGAAGGGCGCTGAAGAGAATAAGGAGAGGGAGCGAAAAGGGCGGCGGGTGTTTGGATGGAGTGAAGGGAGAAAAATGAATGATGCATGACGAAGGAGAGAGGAGCGTACGCGTATCAATACGAGGTAGAAGCTGCAGCGGCACTCAATGCGATAATAACACCCACCTGCAGTACCGGGACCTTCTTGAGGGAGTTCTCTGGGGGCTGCTAGCAGTCGTCCTTGTATACGATAGGTCGGGATGTGAGCGTGTTGAGGTACACTCGAAGAAACGCGCCTTCCGCTTGGTCGCCCATTGAGAGGAAGCCTTGAAGTTGCCTTATTGGGATGTTTGCTGCAAATATCCTTCCCGAACCACGACGATGACCGTTGCGAACGCCGGGAGCCTCGTGCCTATTGTCTGTCGCCGCTGGTCACACCAACCAGGTAAGCATTGATCTCAGGCTGCATTAACTCTGGCTGGATTGGAGACGACGAAGTTCCGCTTCCGACCCCAGACTCAAGTCGGCTGGATTGATTTGGTTTGCAATGCGATGATTACTTGCTCCGACCGAGTTTTATCTCAAGACGCCACAACCACCTCCGGCCCCTTCCGGCCCACCCGACCTTGCATGGTACTCCTGGCTTCAAGCTTCTTTTTCTTCGTCTATCAATCCACTCAGTCTTGAATTGCCTTTAGCCCGCGTCTTCTTCGAATCGAATTCCGTCTCATTCTGCTTCAAGGCCTCAGCTGGGGCCTGGCAAGCCCGCCCGCAATCCGGATGATGATGATGATGTCAACCTCAACTCAATCGACGCCGCTCGACTCAATTGGAGTGACGCGGCGCAGACACCGGCCGTGGGAAGGAGACCGTATACTTAATCGAGTCGCACCCAGATCGTACTATGCATAATGTACTCAACACTACAGTCTGCCGCCTGCATGATCGCCTCGCATCGAG
>JARKIC010002181.1:0-73437 GCA_029378375.1 Mycena olivaceomarginata | reverse complement strand
GGCCAGTCGGAAGCGTGCCGTCGTGCCGCGGAGGACTGCAAGTTGGTTTGGACTCAGGTGTTGCTCGGGGAAGGGACAGGGCAGACGCCGATGAGGGACGACAGGGGTCGAATGAATGCAGCGAACAACGAGAAGAGCGCGCGAAGCCGTGTTTTACGCGCGATCAGGACACCATGTAGGCGATCCTAGACACAGGTAAAGCGAGAGGCAAAAATGTAACGGTCACGACGGTTCGAATGCTTCCCTCGTTAGGCGCTTGGCTTGGAAACTTCAGACCTGGATAATGACTAGCCCAACGGCCATCTCGACTTCCTCGTCATGGGGATGCTGCGCAAAGCTTATTCGCAGATTTCTTGCGCACTCCAAGCAATCTTTGATCCGGAATGAACTAACCCAAGGGAACATATCGACGGTGTTCGCTGGGATATGTAAAGATGCAGCCGTCCGACTCAAGCGTATGTACAACAGGAGCCCTTGAAGCTTTCGTTCCGTGCTTCGGCGCAGCCCCCGTTCTTCGCGTCCGAACGCCGGCCATAGGATCGACGTCTCCGTGGCCCACAGAGGCGTTTGTAAATCTACCTCCGCGTCGGCCCCAAACCAAGAAAATTTCTGTTCTCTGAGCCCAAGCCGCAACAGCGGGGGGGCTAAACTCCGAGCTTAGTTCGAGGGCTCCAGCACCTGAGATCCATCGTGTACATGCGCCCAAAGTTATAGATAACCGCGCGGGTAACAATTGGCTCCTATATTTTTTTCTTAGTTCAAGCCGCCAGGCAGCGACGGCGTGGGCATAACCAGTCGGGTGTCGGCCACCACTCCAAGAAGCTCTCGCCACTGGCGGGCTCCGCGATGCTCGGTTTCCTACAGTGCGTCTTAGTAAAACAAGGTTGCACGAATCTGAGATAGTTTCCTATTTCCATGTTTGTTCTAGTCGCAAAGTTTCGTATTATGTGGCTGATCAACTGACCCCGTCGCCGGGGAGCCAAAATTATTTGCCCCAGCGGATATGCAGCAGTCATATCACGGCGCCACATACCCAATAATAATGGCAACGCGTTTACCCAAACTGGGAACAAGAAGGGACCAGGTTCAGGTTCTAGACAATAATGTTTGAGCTTGCGAGACCTGCAAGATGCAACTGACCATTCTCCTCCCCTGGCTTCTTGGTTCTCTGAGCATAGACCAAGGCAATCGAACACAGCTCAAGAAAACATCCGCGCGCTCGTTCGCACCATCGAAGGCGATGAGACGCACACACCCGACTCCATCTTGATTCCTTCCCGAACAATATCGTCTGGGCGCATGACGCATACTATTTCCCCGCTCCTGTCTACCGAAAAAAGCTCAGAGGATATGCCCGGGACCGGCACAAACGAACATACAGAGCCCGGGAGCACCTTCATTGGTGCCGAGTAAATCTTCAAGAGCTGCCATCCGTTTATAAACTGGACTTGGCGAAAGACGTTCGAACCGCAATGCACGCACCGCACCTGTTGATTCTTTAGACGCGGAATAATTACAAGACGTCTTATTCCCCATGACCCATGAGTATGCATACGAAGGAGAGAACAAGAGCCACACACACACATTGCCCAGAAGACCTCGGTGTTCTTGATCCATTCCCAAGCGGTGCCGCGGACGCGGGATAATAATTAAAGACGTGTTATTCTCCATGAATATTATACTATGCCTGACACATGTACTATCCGGAAGGCTACATCGCATATAAGGGGAGGGGGATATCAGCGGAAATCGTTTCGTTAAACAGTTAGTGTAAAGGCCAATAGATCGTGATGACGGAAAGAAACACGGGGAGCGAGGGAAACAGGGACACAATGGGATGGGAGATGACTGCAGAGCGATGATGGAAGGAGAAGGAATGATCCAGAGAGAGGGAGATGGTATTCTAGGCCGTCGCGCTGGGCAGGCTGCTCAGCTATCCGCATGACTTCCATTAGAAGAGTTTGTTGCTCGAGGGTAAGAGACGTCGTGGCCGCCTGGTACACGGGCGCATTTGCATCTGGAAGGCTGCGAGGGAAAGGGGTGGTGAGCACACGAGAATATGGGGGACATGAGAAAGCCCTCACTCGTCAAGGCTTGCTTGAAGGACGCGTAGGGGTTCACAGTGTCCAGGGCACTGAAGTACCCGAGCTCTTCGCTGATCTCATCGTCGTCATCGTCGTCCGAGTCCTCACCAGCCTCCTCGGCCTTTTCGGATTTTTCTCGGAGACGCGCACCCTGCGAGTGTGTGAGCAAAACGTTCATCCGGAAATCCTCCTCGACGCACCTCATTGGCAAGCATTTCAAGGTAGGCAGAGTCCTCGTCCCACACGTCCTCTGTGCCGTACGTTAATTAGGGCCCCCTTGAGAATGTATGGAAAGCGCTCTTACCATCGTCCTCATTCATATTCAGAATCTTCTCGTCGGCGAGGTCGTGTCGTCCTCGTCGTCCAGTTCCTCAAGGGCCTTGCGCGCTGCGGATCATGACTCGTCGTCAGCACATCTATACTACCCAGAGAACCTCCCACGCACCTGCAATCGCTTCAGGCAGATCTTTGAAGATCTTGAGCACGCCGCCGACGATCCCCGGCCAGCCGTCATTCAGGCTCTCCGGCACCGCACCGGGTGCCATCTCGAGCAACGCACACAGCGCCATGATCGACAGCTTCTTGTCGTGCACGCGCGGCATCTTGTTGTGGTCGTTGATCGCGCGAACCACGAGTCGAAGAACTTGCGTGCGAACCCGGCTTGCGTGGTCTCCTGATGTGCAGCGCGGCGGCGGGGTTGTAGAGGACGGCGTTGATGAGGACCTCGAGGTTCGCAAGGCGGAGCGCGGCGGTCTCGGCCTTGTCAAGCTGGCTGAGGGCGGTGACGATGATCGGCTGAAGTAACTGCAACGATAAACGGTCAGAAAGACACAAGATGATGGAGCGATGGGAAGCGCACATCGTCGACACTGCCGCGCAAGTTGAGGAGAATGCTCTCCGCCAGTTTGCACCCATTCACGCGGTCGTTCTCGCCGAGCTGCTCGCTCGTGATGCTCGTCTGGTAGATGTCGAGCAGCATGCGCTGGTAGTCCGGACGCGTCTTGACAAACGTCGCTCCCGTAGGAGACGAAGTTTGTCCAGAGACGGGAGCATCTCTGCATTAGGTGTTAGTCGAAGAAGCGGAAGGATGCGTAGCGGACGCACCCTCTAGGAAATCCACCGCGTCCGACTTGAAGAGGTTGTACGTGAGCTCGAACACGGGCCACAGGTTCGGCGAGATCGCGCGCAGCTTAAACGTTAGACTGTCCACCAGGTCGTACATGTTGTCGAAGAGGTCTGCGAATCAGTCCCCAATTAGAACCTCGTCCGCTCTAAAGGTCGCAGTCGTGACGTACCGAGAATCTTGTTCTTGAGCGTGAAGCTGATAATGGGGATGATGACCTCCTGCACCTGCGCCAAGATTTCCGGCGAGCTGTCGATGGCGGAGATGATCTACACGTCGTCATCGGTCAGCGCCGGTATTAAGCCACAAGGAAGCAATTAGGCGACCCACCGTCCAATAGTCTTCGCAACCCCCATCGCGGCGTACGTCTTGTCGTCGTCCCCGCCGAGGGCCGCATCCCAGCTAACCTCGCCGAGCTCTGGGTCCCCGACCGCAGCCAGGTTGTCCTTGGCGAGGCGGAGGTAAGAGTCGCACTACAGAAAAGCAAGTGAGTGAGCTTCGGAGTGGTGGAGAGGAAGGATGAAGAAGGGCGCACCAGCCTGGCAGTCAGCTGTGCCGCGACGGGGAGGAGCTCGGTCTGGAACGCCTCCACCATCACCTCCATGCTGCGGTTAAGGATGTCGAGGTCCGTCTCGTCCGACATCTTGAGCAGATCCTGAATGACCTTTCCGACTTGGGGTGACACGGCCTTCTTGACTAGGTACCATGAAATACATGCATCAGCATCGCGAGAGGAATGAATGGAAGGAAGGGAGGGAAGGAATATAAGGAGAAGAACGCACCTGAGTCGTACAAGAGGATCATCTCCGTGAGCGCGAGCGCCGCCTGCACGCGGACAGGGAACTCAGGGTCGTCAAGCGCCGCAGCGACCGCGCGGAAGTTGACGTTGAGGTGCTGTCAGACGTCTCAGGATTAACACTCGTCAAGGGAAAAAGAATGCACCAACGTACCTCGTCGCTCGACCACTTCAAGCCTTCTTTAGTGAAAGTGCCGAGGACTTCGCAGGCCTGTAGCAGGGGAACGAACGTCAGCAAAGGAAGACCAAGGACCGCGAATCGCAAACGCTGAGTGGAAAAGAGGAAAAACGCACAATAGCCCGCATATACCCCTCCGCGCTCGAAAACTCGGGCGTCACAAACTGCAGCAAGAACTGCTCCATGTTACTGCTGACATCCGGGTGGCGCATGATCCACGGCCCGAGGGCGGCGGTCATGTTGAGCGCGCCGAAGCGCTGGGCTGCGGGGGCACCGCTGTTGGGGAGGAGGGGTGATTAGTAATAGAGTGTGAGGGAGCAAAAGAAAGGTGAAGGAGTGAGAAGGGAGAAAGGAGAAAGGGAGGGTGTTGAGGGGAAGAGAAAGAGAAAGAAAGTACGAAGGGGGAGGACGAGATGAGAGGAAAGGGAAGGACAAAGTTACGAGACGGGGACAGATGGGCGGGGAACAGTAAGTAGGCAGACGAGGATGTAGCACGGATAGGCGGTAAGTTAGGGAGAGGGGTGAGGGAAGGAGGTAAGTGTGTAGCAAAGAAGGAAGAGGGATGGGGAAACGAGGGAACGCCAAGCACTCACGAGCGCAACACCCCATTGATGAATCCCAAAATCGGCATGAACGTCGTCTTGGTACGGTTGCTCGCGAGGGAGAACAGGAAGCTCGTCGCTGCCGACACGGGCGTCGCGAAGCTCTCGTATTCGTCTGCCGGGAGAGTCAGCATCTTTGACATCGTGAAAAGAAATCCACGACGCACCGACAGAGATGCGGACATAGTCGACGGGGTCGCCCTCCCACAGGCTCTGCCTCCCGGCGTTAAACGACAGCTGAGGGAACACGAATGACTCGACGAGCGTCTGCACATGCGGCTTGAGCAGCGTCCACGTCGACTTGGCTTGATGCTTTATCGTCGTACATCTATCAGCGAAATCCCATGTCCACAGGGAAAGCAAGACGCACCACTCGGTAAAGAACGTAAAAATCTGGTACTGGCATTTCTTCGAGATCCACGCCTGGTTCGACACGTACAGCTCGACCTGCCGGAGGTAGATCGCGAGGATCTCCGGGGCGAACATGGTCGCAAAGTGCTGCGCAAACGCGCTGTACTCGGGCTGCATCGCGCTCGGCAGTTGCGATGGGTTCCCGAAGCGGTGGAACAGCCGCCCGAGCACACCGTATGCCCACTTCTTCGCGCGCCACCACTCGCTGCGCTCGCGCTCGTCCTCGTCCTCGGGGACAGCCTCCTTGGGGATCTGGAGGTTCACGACGGCGAAGAGCAGCTGGCCCCAGGGGACAATGCTCTCCGCGCTCTGTTGGTGCTGGCTGAGGTGCACGACAATGCTCGTTTTGTAGGTCTTGAGGATCAGGTGCAGCATCGTCGGGATCTCCTGCGACGCGTTCGGGGGCGTCTGCATCATCTGTGTCGCGATGCCCACGAGGGTGGGGAACAACTCCGCCCCGAGGTTCGGGAGGATATCTGCTTTTTGGCGGAATCTGAAAAACCCAAATCATAAGCCATCGATAATTCTTTCATCAAGCAATAAATAATTTTTTTTTGGACGAACCTGAAAGCACGGACAGACTCGAGCGAAGCCACAACATCCCGCATGGACGTGTCTGATGTCGTTGCTCGTGAGGAGTTGCTTGATCGCAGCGATAAGCCCGGGCCAGCGCTCGGGAAAGTCATGGGCGACGATGGTCTTGAGCGTGCTGGCGAGCTGCAGGGTGATGCCCCCGCGACGGCGACGCGGCCAGCAGGGGCAGGATATTCGCCCTGAGCGCCTCGCGGTCGGAGTTGGCGATGAGCGCCTGCTCCGGGCGGCGGGTGGCGGCATCGAGGGTGTAATTTGTGTGGACGCGATTTTTCATCCATACGCTGCAGGCCTGTCGGGTGGCACTGGCGAACCGTAAGGACTAGAAGAAAACACGCGTCCGACACGCGTACCTGTCGATGCTGTCCGTCGCGATTATCTGCAAAAGCGCAGCTATCATGCCGGTCTCATTTCCGACCTATGTACCACGCAAGGGAGATTAATGAAGGACACAGTCAGTGACACAGTATTAGGCTTGTGATTGGCTTGATTACTTTGCGGATTTGGAGCTCGGCGGCTCGGCGGGCATTCGGGTCGCTGCTGAGGGTCGCCTCGAAGAGATTCGAAAGTGTCTGGAGATCCATTGCTCTGTGCGCCAAAGTTAAAAGCAAGTCAGCGGTGTATTACAGGGGGCTTGCAAGGGCGTAGGTGGGTGTACCTAGCTAAAAGGCGGGGGCAAGTGGAAGTAAAAGACAAGGTCGATTGATCACTTTTACTTTTTTTATCGCGTCTCACGTGAGCGAAACAATCACATCGCTTGACTACGAATGCACAAAAGAACTTTGTCTGTAACTAGAGTAGAGTACAGGACAAAAAAACGTCAAAGGAGCCTTTTCCTCCAGCACATTACATCGATTTAATTTCCGGCAGAGGTACCATCGTGTCGCATCGATGACAGTCAGTCACTCGGACAATCCACTGCGGCAGGCTTTAGCGCATAGGCCGTAACCGCCAGTGTCGAGCGCTGGCGCCCACTGACGACGCGGCGCTTATATGGAGAGCAGCACCAGCTTGTGGGAAAGATATTGATGGAAGACGAGCAAGTGTTCGGTACCTCCAGGGACCACATCGCAAGGGCGGGAGAAGCCAGCCAGAGGTAATTAAGGCTCAAGCTAACTAGGCACCAAGGCGCCATCAAGGGCGGATGCACAAGTAGGGTGACCTGGTGGACTGGACCGAGGTAATAGGGCACGGGTTGCATGCATCGAGGCGGGTCTGCAGTTGATTTTATTTTCCGTGCAAATGATATGAGTGATTGGAGTAGAGCAGAGTAACTGGGCGAATAGACTGCGATATAGTAGATCAGTTGCGTGAATTAACGGCGTCGGGAGCGAAGACCCGGGAACGATCCGCAGATATCGCTCCCCTCTGTAGTGACTCCGAAATTAAGCACTCATGCGCAGCTGTGCAAGATAAATGCCTCACCATGACCACGGCCAACCCCGAGCCTAGAGCCCGCACTACGGCTTGGGCTTCGGCTTTGGATTAGGTTGCCTTTTCCGTTCAGTTGAATTGGATTGGATTGGATGAAATTTGGCTCGCCTGCAGCTGAAACTTCCTCGGACGGCTCCAACCAGGCGATCGAGACGGGGCCAAGAATTGCTGGGCTGGAAGTGGCTGATCTAGAAGACTCTTCGCACGAGGGAATTTGGCGCAGCGTAGATTGCGACAGTGTTCAAATTCAGCGTAACATAGACTCTCAATGACAATGGCGAGTCCGAGTCGAGGGGATCCATAGAATTTCTTGACTTGGGTGTCTAGGTTGATGAGATGACGAGGGAGTTCAGCGATGTCGAATGTGCCTCAAGAGTTCCGAATCACCAGGTAGATCTAGGGTCTTGATTAGAACTGAAGTGGCAGCTGGTATGTCCAACGCCACTGACAACAGCCATCCCAGGGCGACCCACCGCAACGGCGAGCCATGCCATCGCCAGAAAGGAAGAAACCGAGAACGTATGCAAGGTTCTGCCGGTTGTCGGACTCTGAGAATCAGTATAATTGGACCTATTCAACTTGGTCGGGGTATGATGCGTCTGGCGACATGCGCAGTGAGCAAGCAATAAGTCTCCTAGAGATATTTATCACGCTTCCTGGTCAGCAAGAAGAACAAAGATGGAAAAAAAATCGCACGCAAGAACAGATCACTCACGTTCATTAAATGCGCTAATTCGAGACGCCGGTATGAATGCCGGGAAGAGGGGAATCGCAATTAATATGCCTCTAGAGATCTCTAGAGAGTACATGAACCCAGGTTGGAATCTACACCGCGTCTTCACTAGCAAAATGCTTGCGTCCAAGATGAATCCAAGATCGAGGCTGTGGACCGCAGGCGCGTGGGTCCTTCTTATCCATAGCAAATCACAAAGCGGTAGCAATGTCGGGCGCCCAAGCACCGAGACACGTTCCATATCGCCGGGAAGCCGACGAGATCGTTTATTTTTCGGTGGTGCTCATACTTGCGGCTTGACGATCCCGCGACTGAGCTTATAATACACAATCGACGCGTCGTCGGACGTGATCGCGAGAAATATCTCTGCAGGATCGGAGAGAAGCGTGAACGCGGGTCGTCAACCTATACACCAAAAAAAAAAACAGCCGTTTAGCTAGATGGGAGACATTGAAGTAACGTCATACCATCCAAAAGACAACGTCTCCGCCAATGAGCATGGGACGACGTACAAAGTCACGTCCTAAATACATGATCAGAAACATAGTCTCGTCTGAGGGAGGACAGCGCAAACGCACCGTACTAGGCTTCTTGCCAGCGATCGCCGCCCGCGAGACGCCTTCCAGGTCGATAACTTTGACGTCCGTCCATTGTTGGACTGCAAACGTAAAAGAGATCAGTACGTGGGGAAGAAAAACAACCATAGCGCACATCCAAGCGCCGGTCAGCTCACCGAGTAGAATGTCATTGTACGCCTGGAACAAGCTTCCGGCGGCGCGAGGGTATTTGGGTAAGACGTGCGCCAGAGCGGCATACTACAGGCGACACATTAGTCAGAGCGAGCGATAATTGAAGAGGAGATTATAACGGATGGGTGCGCTTGCATGGCCGACGCCGATGAAGAGCTCAAATGTTCGAGGGTTGTGGTGGTTGAGAGCAACAGAGAATCACATCACATGACAGGAAATATCCGGATCGGCGTTCCGGCAGATCTCCTCACCCGCTGGTCATGAATATTCAATCTCCGAACCTCCAACGAGGTCTGAACCAGGCGAGATCCAAATTCACTGCGTCCCTCTTCCTTCTGGACAAAACCAATATCACCTCTCGTCAACCGCCGGCGCACGACTCCCCTTGACTTGTGTTAGCAGTGTGCACTATCCCGGTGGTTATTCAAGTTTTGAATCCCGACACTGCATTCTTCCCCTACTATGGTGCCCGTTGGCAATCTCAGATTCTCGAGGGTTACGCCACTATCGTCTCAAAGGTCCTGTCCTGAAACTACGCTAGCCTCTGTCTGGTGCCAGTAGAGGCCGCAGACCGGCCCTCACTTCCCTACGATACTTAGCTGCACATGAAGAAATTGCGCAAAGGTTGCCGCTTAGACGGACGTGATGCCGATCTCCTCCCAGCTTTGGGAGGACCGATAACACGAAATCGCCCCACTGGCATCTATTGAAGATACGAGGTTATATAACTGGCAATCCCTTGACTTCTCAGACGATTCTCACTGCTGCGATTATGGCTTCTGGCCCATCGGATGGTATCGTCAATCGCTTGGCCACCGAGGACACGGTTCCATGGGTACAAAAAGCCAAACTTGAGAGCGTTATACCTGGTTCTACTTCCCACTTGTATTGGGACGGAGATGACGAGTGGGTATGTCGTTCGTGCCTGTTGACAGGATTCAAACAGTTTCGATTCTTCCATGCTGAATGGGCTTCAAACCGTGGATTCATGGGATACCTGTTCGACTCATTTTCTTTTGAAGAGACATATATTGTGTTAACTTTGTTTTTCTCAGTCTATCATTCACCACGTTTGACAATCCTGGGGGTTATGCTGGCGGCCTACTCATCCAGCGCAATCATTAATTGTCCGGCGGTGCCGTACGTGAACGATGTATGTCTTTGGCTTTTATCCTGATCAATTAATTAATGTTTGTGATAGGTGCTGGGGCGGAGAATGTCCATCGTCATTCGAAGTATTTTGATGATCATCGGCGCAGCGCTGCAAGCCGCATCTTAGAACTGTAATTCACTTCCTCCTCATTATCCTAAATAGTAAATACTGAAAAATTCACTACACGCAGTTGCAATATTCATCATATCTCGGCTCATCTTTGGGCTCAGAATTCCATTCGCCGTCGTCGTAGCATCCTCACCCATTGGAAAACTCTCATACCCCAAAGAGCGTGCCCGTTTGGGCTCCCTCTTCAATTCATCCTATGTCGTCGGCAGTATCCTCGCAGCAGGAGGTACGATAGGTACTTGCAACATGTCCAGCAACTGGGGATGGCTCATACCCTCTCTCCTCCAACTTACGCCTAGTCTACTTCAAGTGGCATTCATATACTTCCTCCCTGAATCCCCACGGTGGCTAATCTCGAAAGGCCGGGGTGCCAAGGCCATGGCCATTCTCGTGAAATATCACGCGGAGGGTGATATAAATTCACAGTTCGTGAAAGCTGAATATGCACAGATCGAGAGAACATTGGAAAGAGAGCTGGAGACTCGAAAAACAAGCTGGAAAGACTTTGTGTCGACGGCAGGCATGCGCAAACGTCTCTTAATTGCGGCGTTGCTCGGTCTATTTACACAGTGGAGTGGGAATGGACTTACTGGGTGAGCTTTTCCTATCACACCACTAGAAATCGGCGAGTACTAAATCATACCGACACACAATCTCAGATATCTCCTTCCGCTGACTCTGGACCAAATTGGCATTCACGCAAACCGCGACAAGAGCCTCGTTAATATTGCGCTCACTTGCTGGAGTCTCGTCCACGCCACCGCTCTCGCCTTGGTTGCCACCAAGTTTAGACGCCGCACAGTTTTTCTGGTTAGTGTTGTTGTCAACGAGTGGATATTCACTCACAATTCTTCTAAGACTCCCTCGATATCGATGTTTCTCATATTCTCGGGCTGGACAGCGGCGAGTGCACAACATGCTCAAACGGGCAGCAAAACCTGCTTCCAAAGCAGTTATTGCATGCGTTGATTATGATTTTTTTGCGCTTCCTCACATTAATACTGTAATCACTCAAGGGGATTTTCATTCACTCGCCTGCCTACAATCTTGGTTACTGTTCTCTGATCTACCGTACGTCCCTTCGCCAGTCAATTATTATGATCGAGTAATATGGTGTTCAGCATATCTCGTGGAACTGTTCCCTTTCTACACCTGCGCTACAGAGATCGCCTTCCATCATTTTTTCTCCAGAAGCGCCAGCTCCGCCAGTCAATTCGTTGATCCTACTGGCGTGGCCCATCTGGGGTGGAAATATTATATCTGGTATTATTATTATTCTCATACGCCTTGCCCTAGCCTGAATCTGACTTCGTCAACTACGTGGTCTGGCTCGCATTTGAGGTCATATCCGTTTACTTCGTCTTCCCCAAAACGGCGCATCATACGCTCGAAGAACTCACTTTCTGTAGGCTCCATTCATTGTATTTTTCTTTTTGATAGATACTCAAGGGACGTTTGCAGTCTACGAAGGCGAGCAAATCCGCACGGAGCAGGTTAAATGCGTCAACCAAGAAATCCAACATGAAGTAAAGCACGACGGATCCTTGGATGAGACAGCAAGACAGATTGTGCCTCAATAAAGATAGATTTAGACAGAGGCAAAGGCGAAGTGTTTCATCAGGGTGCCTTTGAATAAATCGCAGACAACTGAACCTGACTAGGTTGAATATCACTGGGCCGGCCCCGTCCCGCCTGCCTGGGGGGAAATTATCGTGAGGCGGTAAACAGCAGAGGTTGTAAATGCGCAGCAATATAACGAATTCGCTAGGTTTTCCATGTCGTGGTTCTACTTTTCGGAACCTGGATGTGTTATTGTGGTGTAAAATTGACAGAAATAGAACGGTCACATATCCACTATGTACACGTAAAATCAATGTCAACTACAGTCGGAGGTAGCAATCTCTCATGGAAAATGGTTCAAAATAGAAAAACCGGACATAAGTTTGTCAATGTACACCCTCCTGCAGGGACAGTGATCTCCGTTTGCTCTATCACGAGCAGCTTCCAATCCGCCTAGAATGTTCAGAGGATCGCTAGCGTCCCGAAGGACGACATCATCCATCGTGCTCTTATGTGTCACGGGGTTCCTCCCGCCGTATTTCGATATCGAGGGCCCAGCGGGACAGTTGCGGGGGCAGGTGCTTGTGATACACGTCTCCCAGAACAGAGAGAGTGTGCAGTATCCGGCCAGTAGACGATGGAGTTGGGTGTGGGTAAGGTTGAGGTGGGAGAAATCCGTGACCTCTGATCCAGCCCCGAGTGTCGGCGACCTCAAACTCCGTGCCTCCTGATAGTATGCACAAGCAAGGAAATGTGCCATGCTGTGTGTCTCGCCAAAATCTAGGGCGTGTCGGAGCTGAAGCTCTCGGCGTTTCAAACGCGAAAGCCATTTTTGTTCGACAAGTCCGCACAAATCTTTGCGTCCTCTAGCGGTAGCCGCTTCGTGGATCCCGTCCAGCATATCTTGGGGGCAGGTATTCAGGTAGTCTCTCTTCGACCGGGAATGGATCCAGATGATGCCCAGTGCCCAGGCTTCGAATGAGGAAAGCGAGTATTTGTGGCTCATATTTGCTACGGCCAACAACCTTTCAATACTCGCTTCGAAATTGTTTTGCGCCTGTATTTCCGGGGGACTATCCCTCATGCATTAGTGTTCGACCGTCAGCTGAAAACCTCCAAACTCACAGCGCATAGAGTGCCCAACAAAGCGCACGAAATTCGTCTGCGCTGTCCCCGCTCAATGATATTGGTTCAGGCTCGCCTCCTAGGCTGGCTCCTGGTGGGGTCGTGGTGCATTGAGGGATGCTGAACATGTCACGGAACATAGACTCAGGATCTCTCGAGAGGACGACTTTGTGTAACTTCAGCGGCGAACGGTCAGTAAATACCGACGGTATGTAGACGAATATACACAAACTTTAAACCAGAAGTCTCCAACGACGAAGGTGCAATCTCCATCGTCAAAAAAATACTTGTCGTCCTTGGTTGGACTTGGCTGATTTAGAGTTACTTTGGAGGAATTATTATACATGCCAGGGATGATATGTGTAGACGCACTCTGTGTCTCATTGATGTTAGTGGGAGCCATAATTGCCAGTCTGAGTGGCAAGAGGAACAAAGGTGAAGCGTCACGTTCAAACTTTACTGTTGCTTTACTGTCTCCGAGTCTCGGTGATTGCCGACGTTTTGTCACCTATAGGCTACTCGTGATACTCGATGCGCGAGGAACTTGAAGAACGGCTGAAAGCCGAATATCCGACTCTGTTCGAACTGGGTTGCAGCTGCGACATCGACGATGGCTGGGAAGCCCTTCTCCGTCGCCTTTGCGAAGACATTCATCACGAGAAGACCGTGAAATTCACCCAAATCAAAGAGAAATTTGGCGGCTTGAGGGCCTATACTACCGCTTGCAGCAAGGAAATAGACGAAAGGCTGCAGGAGGCCGAGATCGAGTCCTTCTGGACGTGCGAAAAATGTGGAGAGGACGGCCAGCTCGCTTCCACTACCTCTGGATGGCTCTTTACCGCGTGCCAGGACTGCTTGGATTTGCGAAAAGCGAATGGGACAAGGTGTGATTGGGTTTCTCATGACTCGAGCTAGGATGAGGCATGAATGGAGAGGTACGTTGGCAAGTATCCACTGATGTTTTGTCCCTCCGTTGAACACGATAGCTTTAGGTTCATTGCATGAATCGGACAAGGCTTGAAGGTGTCAGTGGCATCTTGCTTGTTCAAATATCAATATAATTGCCTTTTGAATTGGACCACAGACTGCGAGATTCCCCTCGACGATATCAGGGGAAGTCGATGCATGCGACACGAGAGCTCTGAAGCACCGAGAACTTGCGAGAAGTATTCTCGGCTCGCCGTTGAGGATATTCACGACCGACCAGAAAGCATGCGAGAGATACTGACGTCTCAACTGTCTGAATTTATCTGAATAGTCCGTCCCCCGTGTCTCTTGTGCGTCGCGGATGACGTGTCTTTGAGTGTTGTCAGAGTGAAGCCCAGGATTTCTGTATTTGCGAGAAGGAGCGTTGTGAGGAGACTTGGGAGAGAAATAGGACATGATGATAAGATGGAAGTATGTACTCAAGTGCATATTTACCCTTGTCATTTCTCCGTGCCTAATAGCCTATGAGTCCTCTTCTCCATTAGTCTCCTCACCTTGTGCCGGATTGTAAATAAGCCGGGTCTATGCGAAGTAGCGATAAAATCTAGTCTACAAAGGCCACGCATCTACTTGTACTTAACAGCGATGTCTGTAAGTATAAAACGAAGGTGATTCCGAAAATCCGAGAACGTCGGTTCTAGAGAAAGAACCAGTCTCGATAGTACTATCCAGGACAAGGAGCAGCAGGCACAGCCGCGGTGACCGCATCCCAGGCGCTGAAGTAAGAAAACACGGCCATTGAGTCGCTCATGATCAGCGAAGTGAAATGAAGCTTACTTTGGATATGCGCACCCAGCAACGGCGCTGCAGAACAATCAGGATTGGATCTCAAATCAAGCCGAGACACTGACACGTAGGCCAGCGCTGTGTCGGCGCTGTTATTCCATCCAGAGCCAACAGCCGCCGATGGCGCTGAGGTAAACGTCGGAGCGAAGAGCGTGGTGACCTTTCCCGTCGCAGTGTACGTCGGCAGCAAGGCCATCTGCGTACCCGTGATAGACGGCAACAACGCTGTGGGCGGGAAAGTGTGCAGCGACGTCTGCGCTGCGTCCACAGCCGTCGGGCCAGCCTGTAGGCCCAAAAGGAAGGTCACCACATACAGCAGACGGGCACAGCAAAAAAAAAAACTCACGCCGGTAGCGGACGCCGGAAGCGTCCCATCGAAGATCTGTGAAGAGCCTAAAACTGACGCACAGTGCCCGATTGCCTCGCGGGGATCTACGATCGGGGGAGGGAACGTCATAAGCCTTGGGGCATCTTATTTTTGAAAGTGAAGATCAGACATACCTTTGGGGATCCAGCCCCTTTCGAGGCCCAGCTGATAGTGCCAGAGCGGGTTGGAGGACGTGCCCAGAACCGTCGAGTTGCCGATCTTCCACGTCCAAAAGAAGAAGTTCTGCAGCGCATCCATCGTCGCCAGCGTTACTTGCTTCAGGCTCGCTACCATTGTCGCGTTATATGACTAAACGTAGCTGGTTGGTCGGAGGGTCGCGGGGGCCGTGGTGGAACAAACGTACAGTCCAATCGTCTATCACTGCACAATTTGGCGCTCCAGAGGTGCCTCCAATCCCGTTGAGCCTGCGGATGCAGTGAATGAGCGGGCGGAGCTCCTTGCAGTAATCGGGATAACAGCTGACCAGAGTCCGCAGTCGTTAATGGCGCTGGAGAATTCTCCTCCCAACGTCACACCAAACGCTTTTGACGACTGATTGGTAGCGATCGCCCACGCACTAACGATAAGGAGATAGAGGTTCTCAGTGGAATAAACGGACGACGGGAAAGAACGGTAACACACCACGGCTTTACGGCCATTTGATCCAGGCTAATAAAAGTACGAGGATCAGCGCCTGGTCCCTTACACGAAACGGCGACGGACGTGCTAACGTAATCGTATGTGAAGGCAAGGTACTGCAAGGGATTAGATTCAGGGACGTCGGGCGGAAATCGGGAACATACTGGGTGCTGGTCGAGCGCGACGCGGTCGGCACCGGCCAGGAATCTGGGACATAGATTGATTCGGCGTCAAATACGACGCTGGGATTCTTACCCCTCCCATATCGCGGGCTGTGCGGAACGCAGCTCAGTATGGACACACCAAGGGGATGAAGAATACACACCCCTTGGAAGCCTTCGTGGATTGCCATGTACGGACCCTTCCCTACACCGACTCCCCTAAAATGATCACATTAACTGAGGGTAAGTAAGTCGGCATGGGTAACACACGTAGCCGTCCGGATCGCCTCATAGGCACCGTAGTAGAAGCTCTGCGCGCTTACCTGGCCGACGACGCTCCATAGGATCTCGTTCACGATCCCGATTCTGGTGAGGACAAGTGTATAAGAGGGTTTGCTTAAAGGAGCTAATCACCGATACCTACATGCATACGACGTCCCTGTACTGGTCCTGGCTGGCGAATTCGGTCAGAATGCGCAGATATGTTAGGGTCCGTTGTGCGTTCGCGATGCCCATCACTCCATGCTGGATCAGCGAGCGTTAGTCCATGAAGGTCGACTTGCGGCCCGAAGATAACCGACCATACTGAATATGAGAATGAGAATTGCACACGACGGAGTTTATCTATCTTACAAGTTAATGCTTCCAACTGGGCGATGGAAGACTCATGAGCCAAGGCCCTGATAGGAAGAGTAGCGATCAAACCTTTGCCGGAATGATTCTACGCAATAAAGTGTCAGTGCCGATGCGAAACACGACTATTGTCTGCGCACCCATCCGTTCTGACTGCCGGGCAATGCGTGCAAGTCCAAGAATATTCGGATGCCGTACTTGCGCGCCCACTGAATTCTGGGGACGTGAGTCCACAGGCTTCGCGTCTCAAGAACCAAACAGCCTACGCTTTGAGGAAATATGTCCACGACGTGCCGACGAGGAATGGCTCGTCGTCGATCGCTTCGATGACCTGTGATAACTTCGTGAGTAGTTGATGGTGGGAAAATAAACTATACGGACCCAGAAACCAACTGGGATGCGCGCCCAATTCAGCCCCGCCGCAGCGATATCGGCAAAGTCTTTCTCGGTCTGCAATATCGAGTGGCAGTAAGAACATGGCGCAATATCAGAAGGAGAGCTCCCACAATGAAGGTCTTGTAGTGGTCCTCCATCTCGGCGGCAAGATTGGCGCCCATGGCAATAGAGAGTGTCCACTCGTCCACAACCGCAATGCTACTCTTATTGACGTATTTTTCATACAAAGCTGGTGTGACGAAGGGCTCGGTAACAAGCCAACCCCTACTCAGAGCGTCAGCGCGTACGCACGACAGACGGCCAGCCGAAATTACCCTAGATTGACACCGCGCGCGACGTCCGTGCCCCAGTCCCATTCCTCAGATCCAACGCGTTTGCTCCACGACTGCGCCTTGCCTCCCTGTTGGAATGGGTCTTTAGGGTCCCAAGCCCAGTCTCCGCCAAAGCCATTTGTGTATGTGAAGGTAGTACCGTCGTCCATCTTGATCAAACTCCCAGTCGTACCTGAAGTAGGACCCGAGTTGGTGGATCCGGAGGCACCAGCCGCCGAGCTAGTTGAGGCAGCGGTTTTCTTTGATGAAGAGAGCGCGACGGGAACCGAGACGGCGACGGCGACCCCAACCAGCACAGACAACGATATTAAAATCATTTTCTTTCGGCCGGAGCAAGTGGGCCGTCGACGTGTAGAATTCCGGGAAGTGAGAGAAGATGTGCTCGAGGAGCTTCGACTGTATGTCGGTCGTTGGTCTGTCGAGTGACGATACTGGTCATTCCATGAGTCAAAGTGGTCGGATTCGCGACAAGTGTCGACGAACCATATTAATCAAATCGTCCTCTTCCCAGCCACTTTCGCGTCTGCCTGGCGAGATCGTTTGCTGGGTATGGACCGTGACGGTAGAGAAAGACCGCCAAACGAAGACGGCCCGCGGCCCTGTGGCACGCGGCGATGTCAACTCTTTTCATTTTCACACGTGTAAAATCTCTGTCTAGCCCTTTTAAAGGCTTCTTTGTCGTGGTCCCGAGAAGCGCCGGGATATCCAGACATCTGCGGGGAGCTCGAGATTAGATGAAGGAAAGCCAAGGTGAAGACACCAAGCGCCAAATTCAGACTGATGCCATCAGCTACCGTTTTGCCATTCGCCGCCAAGTCAGCCCAATCTAAAGCCCACCTTGTCTTAGGAATGCCAAAAATCGACTCCGAAGGCTGAAGCGCTGAAGCGGAAGAGGAGTCACCTCTCTCGATTTACACCAGAATATTGAAGAGAAGACAAGTGACAACTGAACGACAACTAGCACTTGTTGGGCACTTGTAACACAAGAATATTCAGATGGCCCTCCGGGCATTCCTGGGAACGGTCGGAGCAGCATGGATGCAAGATTACTGTAAGTACGGTACAATATTCGGATGCAGAATGCCGCGGGTAGCCTGTACTGAATCGGGTTTTTCACCGTATCCGTATCGATACGGATACGGACGGAAATTTGCCATACCGCTCTAACCACCGAACTTGGATTTCTGGCAGGGTGGAATTAGACAGGGGGACACCTTGCATACATAGAGTGTCTGCTGCCCACTTTTGATGTCTATTCTTGAAGCCACAGTCGAACTTACCTACTCTACATCCCCTTATCCCGACTCAGACCCGTTCGCACCGATACAAACTGGAAGTGGGATGTAGAATCCTCAAGTCGTACAGATTCCGCTAAAATATAAGTACACGACACCTCACAAAAAAGCCTCACACACGCCCGGCATCCTTACGCCACGCCAACGCCAACCTCCTGCGTCGTAACATCATACCTCGAGATCCGTTCATCCCGCAGCTCATACCCATTCCACGCAAAATACGCCGCCATCCCCCACTTCTTCAGCGTATACTTCCACCCCGCTGCTGTCTCGCCCTTCGCCCCCCCATCCCGTGCGCCAGCGCGCGCACGCGCTCGATGCGCGGCCTCCTATTGCGCTCGAACTGCGCAAACACCCGCGCGACGTCGCGCGGTGCGTCGAGCGGGTGCGCCCCGAGCAGGCGCGCGAGGTACGTCGCGTCCTCGAACGCCATCGCGCTCCCCTGCCCGTTCAGCGGCAGCGCATGCACCGCGTCCCCGACGAGGCACACGCGCCCCCGGTGCCAGTGCGGGATGTCTGGGATGCAGTGCGGCGTCCACAGCTTCACCGCGTCGGCGCGCACGTTGTCCATCAACACGCGTATCACCGGCGTCTGCACCCCTGCATAGTTGCGCTGCGCCGCGTGTGCGGCGGCGCCCGAGGCCTCGTACTCGCGCCAGGCGGCGCGGTCCTTGGGGGGCAGGTCCTCGGCGACGCACCACGCGGCTTCGGTGCTGGAGGGGTTGTGTGGCCAGACGGAGACGAGGCCGACGGGTGAAAAGGACGGCGGGGAAGGTCTAGTCTGGGGGGGCGTTGATGGAGGCGAGGTGCCGGTGACCATGCAGGAGCCGAGGAAGGTGGGGGTGGGTGCGGAGGCGCCGACAACGTATTTGCGGACTTTGGAGTGGATGCCGTTGGCACCGATGAGGATGTCGCCTGGACAAGGTGAGACATGGAAAGTAGAGATAACGCACTGCGGGCAGTTGTCCCGTCCTTGAAGTGCAGAGTGACGCCGTCGTCGCGGTCCTCGATGTAGGTGATACACATGCCGTAGCGAACCTGCACGAGGTCGGGCTGCTCCTCGCACGCGTCGAGCATGATGTTGTGCAGGGTGGATCGCAGAATGCGCAGCGCATCGTACTCGTCCTCGTGTTGAACGAGGTGGCCAAAGAGATAGCCGTCGTCAGCATGCATTGCGAGTCGGCAGTATGAGAAGGCTGCAGCCTTGAGGCGGTCGTACACACCGACGACGTGGTCCAGGGCGCACAGAGCATTGGGCGCCAGCGAAATGGAGCCCTCGGCGACGGTGCGCCTCGGGCGAAGCTCAAAGATGGACGATGGGATGTTTTGCCGGGCGAGGGCTAGGGCGAGGGAGGGGCCAGCCAGACCACCGCCGACAATCAAGACTCGGTCGATGGCCATTGTAGTCGCTGAAGACAGATGGGCATCTTAGAGGGAGAGGTCGTCTTTTATGCGCGCCCTCTTATTGACGTGAGCTGCATTGTGGGCTCGGTCAGTGCAGGGCGAGGCAGGGTGTGCCGGGCCGAGAAGCCGAGACCTAGGGCAGGGAGGGAGGGTCGACCAGATAGCCGATAAAAAAAAAAAATGACCTCTTATAATTTTGCCCAAAACTCATCTAGAGGACATCCAATTAAGCTATAAAACACCTCCGTGCTCCCTCGAGCTTGTACAAAGCCCGAATCAAGTCTAAACGAAGCTGCATCACCCAGATCCGACCCTTTAGGAAGTGTTCCGTCATCGAGTTGGCACTGCTTGGCAGCGGCAACTAGCAAATCATTGCTATTTTTGACCAAAGACATGGCTCATTCCGAGGTGACACTAATCGAGCTGCGGAGGGTCAGCCGGGCAAGAGGTGTCGCAGAGGGTGAGGAGATGGTATCGCGTACATTGCTATTGGAAATGTCGTGCCGATATTATTGAACCGTTTCCGGACATTCAAGTCGTCCAGAGCACAAGAGAACCCTTGAAGTCGACTTGGTACTAGTGATTTCAAGTTGCCGGAATAGTGTTATGGCTGAACATGAGTGTTGAAGAGGCCCGTTCGTGCCGAACCAAGAAGCGGATCAAAAATTACCTTATTTGGACGTCACGTGGTAGGGTGGTTCAGAGCAAGGGGTTGCTAATAAAAAAAACGGCCCTAGGTATTTTTTTTTGGTTTCAGAATCCCCTTGAGGACCGACTACTTATGTGCCGCCGCGGCGGAGGAGAAATGGTCATTTACGATTTGTCACGGCTGAAAACGTAGCCATCACAGTGATTCCAGTGATGTTCCATAAGGCCTTACTTAATAGCAGGTTTGAAAAGTTCTAAGGGTTAGTAAGGCCTAAGCCTTACCGCTAAGGCCTCCGCTTAAGGCCTTAGGGCTAAATTTCCCACGCCTTTGCGCACAGTGGTACAGTTCAATTACTTACTTCGAAATTGGTGCTCGGGGAAGGTAAACAGATTAAATTGTACCTAGCCCAGATATTCGTGCCAGCTTGACGCTCTTCCTTCAAGCAATTGACATGGTGCTGGACACAGGCTTTGCAGTAGGTCTTCCAGTGGCTACTATTCTGTGGCACCGAGCTTTTTTCAAAGTACTTCTGGCCCAGCACATTAGAAGTCCACACGCCGTCGCTGGCCATATTTGCGGGAGTGGAGATGTGGCAAAATGTCAATCAATTGATCCATGATCGGTAGCTTCTCAAGCTAGGTTTTCGGCCCGCGTACTGCTCTAAGGCCTCTAAGGGTACCCAAAATCCCCACAAAACTTCTAAGGCTTACTCTAAGGCCCCTCTAAGCCTTAGAGCGATTAAGGCCTTAGCCCTTAGGAACAACACTGAGTGATTCACACATCACAAGTGATGGTGATCTGCAAGGCCACAGTGCCATCGGCGTTGAGTCATACACATGTATCATTCGTTCACTGTTGATGGCAAAATACGATCCCAGCAAAAAAGATGACCGCGCAGACAAAAACCCGAGCTGCAGAAGCTAGACCCGGTCTGTGGAACAAACACGCTCCCCGCATCGTGATCACTGTGCACAGTGCTCGTCGCTGCGGGGGCAAAAAGAATTCCACCCAAAAGAGCGATTCCGGCTTCCGTTGGCCCAGATAGCCTGAACTAAGAGTAAAACAAAAGCAAGAGAGCAAAAAAAGGTCGAAATATCCAGTGACCATGGGTCGGAGGGATTCGAACCCTCGCCGCGGGTGGTTGAACTCTCATAGGCATCACCGCGTCCTACTGTTCTCTAAGGACTGGTCGGCAAGATTCGAGCAAGATTTCCGAATTTCCGAGGCACTCTCCCAGACCGCCATCCAATTGCAATTCTCGCAGGGCTGTCGAAAGCCTGGTGCGTGGACCCACAGAGAAGACATCTTGACATCTTTGAGGCGTGCAATAGAGAAAATCCCGGCCGGCCCAGCCTCATGGCGCGTTTGAATCGTAGATGCGCCGCCGGAGCCAATTGGGTGTGCGTACAATTAGCCTGAGCCTACATTCAGAAGAAACACAGATGGCGGAAGAGAAGGAGACATCGAGATGATACAGACATAAATCACGGCCGGCAACTTGTTTCGACGGCATTAGCCGTGATGTGAGTTCAACTGCCGGTGAGACTCCGATGCACTACACGTTGAGCCCATGATAGTGTGAGGACGTGGTCTCTTCTAAAGCCTGTGCGAAGGGAATGGTCATTTCAGTTTACTTGCTGGATTGAGGTCTCGTCAATTCCCATGTAAATATTTTAGCTTTTTTTCGCACAACAGGGAGATCAAGACAATGAGAGCAGCCTTGATACATTTCGATTCAACCATTCATAAAGCTTCACTGCCGAAAGATATTCTGCTGCTTCGGATTCCTGTGAGGCAAGACCAACTATTCAATACCGCCGTCCTTATTTCCAAGATCCCAGTGCTTACTGTGTTCTGGGTCAGTAACATTTTGTGGAAATTGATTCCCTATATGGTGACTCTGAATCATTTCCGGAGATAACCATCCGCTTGGACTCTTGACGCCTGGAACTCGTCTGTTGGATCCCAGGCTGTGACAATTCACACATTAGTTTCGGAAAACCAGATAATTATGATCTAGTATGAACCCACAAAGAATGGCGTGGATCAGAATTTCTCGAAGTTGGGTGATGGAAAGCACCAAGGCCAAGGGAATGGTGGGAAAACTCTATTTTCATTCGTTCTGTTCAGTTATCTCTCCCCTAAGACTCTTGAAGGAATCACTGTGTCCGTGTCTCTGGGTGTTCTTCGTTTGAACGAATATTTTCCGCATAATTACTCTCGGAGTTGTTCAGTTCTTTGCTTCGTTCCTCCCGGGATAATTTCAAACGCGACTGAGCCTGGAGTTGTTATCACCCTCTTTATAAAATTACGCATGAAGCCTTCAAACTCCGTCATCTCCACTCTCTCGGATCTTTTTGCCGGGATTGCTCAAAATGTGTTGGTTCAATTCTTCAAGTGTGGGAAGCTCAGAAGGATCGGAGGCAACTCGAGTTACACCAAGGCTAGAATCCAATAATGAATTACTACTCTCTTTCTGACTGCATAATAGACTCTCGGTTCTGCTGCCCCTGGCTCGGCATCTATGCCGCTGGGCGTCGTTCCACGTAATCACCCACTATCACTCCGTCAATATACTTCATCATGTTCACATTCACGGTGAAGGATATCCATATCTCAAACCCAGTAGCAGCTTGTCATCTCTCACGATGCTCCCTCTCAACAGCTTCTGTTGTGATTGGCGGCTCTCACCTCGGCGCTGCGCGTTCACGTCGATGGTCGGTACAGCCCCTTGCACAAATCCCGCACCTATCTGCGCGGTACGTGATTCCACTGGAGGTGACTGATGATAAGCGCTAGGAAGGTAGATACCCAAAGATTGGGAAGTCTCGGGCGTCTCGGGGAAGTTGGGTTTGCGAATGCGATCCGAGAGTTCACTTTTTGGCTTGCACCCTCGCGGATTGGCTTGTTTCGGGTGTGGGCGTGGATTTTGGTAGCATCACACACCCACGCCCGGCATTTCGGCTTGCAAGCCATTTTGTTGGCTTGGCAAGCCATCCTGCCGGCTTGGCACCAGCCAAAATCTTGGAGTGGCTTGTGCGTATTCCACGCGCCTTGGATACTTTATGTTCAATCCCGTTACACACAGTGCATCCTATAACTGTCCTCTTCATGGGCTTGTGATTTTCTCCCACTATTTCCTTCACTGATGGGACAGTCACTCATCACTGCTAGGACGACCCTGACCAACTCTTTCAATTCAAACCAGAAGTACAGGCCTGCCCGCTCAGTGTACTCCTCTTGGAGTTCTCTGTTGTATGTCATTTGTAATTTAGGTACAAATCAGTATTCTCCACCTTTTGACACCATTCTTCATGCTTGAAAATGCAAATTATTGAAACACGCCACAACGCACCACACCATACCCTCAATTACTGTACCAACACTGACAAAAAGATGGTTAATTCACTCCTGCTACAGTTAGACAACAACCATGGTGCCTAGAGCGAGGATAGGGGGGTTGAACAGAGGGGAATATTGTGGTACCACTTGGGTTTGAGAAGTCAGACCAATAGATTGTGCTTCTAGGTATTCATCCATATACAAAGTAATACAAAAATTTCCCCCAAATCCAAAGAAATTCATCAAATCTGCACCAATGTCACACAATTTATGGCCCACTTAATAGTTTCTGGACACCAGACCGACTTCGGTCACATCTCTTCACATAAACAAATTCTTATATTCTACCACACACAATACAATCACTACAGATCATAATATTGTGCTTATTGGTTGTAACAGTGTGCTGTGCACCTCATTCCTTCTACCCCACTCTTTTCTCCGATGTCTCATCACCACCCTACCTCATGTTTCTTTCGATGTCTCCCGCTACCGTTGACATCACCCTTATTCCTTTACTACAACGATCGCAAACACTCCCTATTATTTCCAATTACCTACTATATAATTTGTCCCTCCGTGCATCCCTGGGACCAATTGTTACCACACACAATTCCCAACTCTTCAATGAGATATTCATCATAGGTACGTAGAAATGCACAATCAGGACTGAGAGTACACTCAGACAGGCTCAGACATCCGACCCACTTCCCGCCAACACAAACTCAACACCAGTCCACTCATAAGCAGTCTCTGTCATCCTCTCCCCATCCACCTTCGGCAATGATAGAAGCCAGAGATGACATCCTGATAGACGTCTGTAGACGATGTCGGGCTACAACATCAGACAAAGTGGGAACCGTAAAACAGTGATACAGTTGGATGGGCTTTGGGATATCAGTGCACGTCAATGCAACAGAGTTGACCAGAACTGCAGCACGGATAGACTGAGTCCTGGAGAACCTGTACTATTTTTTCAAGGTGTAGACAGTCACAAACTTTGTCCCCTTGCCAGGTTCTGTGGCAGGACTGTCTTGCAGCTTCAGTTAGATGGGCCCCATGAATATTGGGGATACAACTGCCTGATAACCTGGAAGGTAAGTCGGGGCAGGGTCGGTACTGATTGTCTGGTTGCTATGGGGCTGATGAACATTGGACGTGGGTTCTAGAACATGTGCTGCATTGAATGTTGAACTACACAAGATGTGACCGTTGAACTCAGGAGCCAGCACCCCCTCAACAGGGTGGTTCTGCACGTCTAAGCCAGGGAACAAGTAGTAAGTGATAAGTGCTGATGACACCAAGGATGCGAAGACTGACTGCTGGAAGTAGAGGCTTGGCTGGGAAAGAAGGGACCTAGAGGGTCACAGTCAGTTCCGAAATGTAAAACATGGAACACTGTACGTTGAGCGGTGCAAGAAAAGTGTATACCAGCCCGGGCCTGAGGATCTATTGCATACTCCCATTGGCACTTGCCAAGGGCAGTTGGTTTTCAAATGTCAGCAACAGCCAGATAAAGATGGCGCAGGCTGACATAGGTTAGTGGGCCGGTGCGCTTGAGACAGATGTGCAGCAATTTCAATGGGCGGCACTTGACCATGGTTAGTGCAGAACTGAACAGGGTGAGAGAGCCTCACCTGGCACTCTGCCTGTGACTGGAGCACCATCTGAGATGACAGTCCCTGGAGACACATGTTCAAGGGCAACAGCCACTGGTAATGCACCACAATCCTCACTGTGAGCATCAGGGACAATGACATCAGGTGGTACAGCAGTAGACTGAAGATGGTCGGGAGTTTGAAGGTTGGTATTCACTGGCGGCGTCATTTGGGTGACAGAAGGCAGTGTGTCATTCTGGGACAAGGTTAGTATGCATGACAGGCAACAAAATTGGGAGGGAAGGGAGTTGGACAGATGGCGAGGGGGGATGGGACAGACCCGCCCCCATGGACACAGTGGAAGGGTGTATGAGATTGGTCCAGTCCACATAGTAAAAAATGGGGGGCAGGTCAGGTTCATCAGAGTCCTGCAATATGTGGCTGGAAAACTGAAGTGGAGGGCCACCACGAGCATCATTTTCTTCATTGAGTTCTTTGACGCTGAGTCGAAAGGACATTGGTGGAGGGGGCACAGCGAAGGAGGAAGTGGAAGATGTAGCAGGCAGCACAGCAGAAACAGGGGCAGTCAGAACCCCAGAGCAGCCAGAGTGTGAAATGGCCGTTGGAAGCCGAGCTGAGCCAGGCGTAGAAGAGCAGTGGCAACATTTCCGGCACGTCTCGGGCTTATAACCAGTGTTTGAAGAGGATGGGGGGTCAGCATCCACCATATTGGTAATCCACGATCGGTAAGTGATTTTGGGTGCTCAGCAATAGCTTGCTGAGCGTGAGCTGAATGTCCCTGAGGGAACCTTCGACAGCAGCGAGCTGGGCTATAGCGCTAGAAGCCAGATCCAGAGCAGAGGCACTCGGGATCTCGGGTTGCACAGCGGTAGGGGCAGGCAACTGGTCCATCAGAATGGAGGAGGGGTCGAGGTTTGAAGTGGGGGAGGATGGAGCACTGGAGTAGTGGTCCGAATCTGTACCTGCACCAAACTTCCCAATGTTGACCGGTTGATCCCTTAGATCCTTTCTTCTGCTGTAAGGGCAACCTTAAGCTCAGTGTGGGGCACGGGGACTAGTGGGGGAATCCGAAGTATAAATATAGGCACTAGAATACAGGAGTGGAAATACTACGCACCTAGTGGGGGAATCTGAAGAGAAGAAAGGATGGGGATTCCCATGATAGGTGAAACCTTATATACTAATTAGTAACTACCCAGTAGCACGTGTCTGGAGGTATCTACAGTGATCCTGGGCCTGATCGCACAGCACGTGCCAGTGAGAGCGGATGGATAGACGGGCACAAGAGCATCTGAAGCAGTGGACGGAAAATTGTCCAGAGCATCGGATGGAAAAGTGTCTGGAGTGAATCCAGCCAGAAGAGCGAAAGCGGCCAGAGAAGCGGCCGGAATGGGGCTTCCCCTGACACAGGCCAATAGCTGATCCATCTCCTCATAGGCTACAAGTTACGGAAGCACATTGCGAAGGCACTCCAAGTGTGCTCCAAGCCCGTAAAGAATGCCATCAGCAAATACAATGAGGTTGCCCAGACCATGACGCCCCCATGGCCGACACTTACCTGGGAGGAGGAGGTTGAACACATTCCTCGCTGACTTCAACCTCCTTCACGAAGGTAGGGAAGATATTCATGGGGAATTGTGGGTGCAGCCTGCTGGGCAGGTCGCCATGGACCAGCATTACAGGCTGCTCCATGCGGATGAGGAGATCCAGCGCCTCAACGTGGAGATCCATCGCCTCACCACCTACATGGGGGACGAGGCGAGATTCCTCGCCATTGAGGAGGGCCGTCTCCGGGAGGAGGGGGAGGAGGGACTTGCACTACAGGTTCGACTGCTGGACATGGAGCGTGCCAGGTTCACCGATGTCCACATGGAGCGGCTCACCAAGCTGAGCAAGGAGCCCGGGCTCACAGGCAACCACGTACCCGGCATCAGTGTTTTCCAGGAGCGCCATAGCCGCGTGGTGAGGGTGCAGAGAGACGAGGATGTCGAGATGTGGGTGCCTTCACCGCCGCCGCAGGAGGAGGGGGACGCCGGCTGATGGTGAAGATGATCTGGAGAGCGACAACAATGACGGGGAGCTGGCAGAGGTGTTCCTGACCATTGTGTGCATCACCCATGACACTACCATCAAGCCCAAGGACTCTTAGCAGCATGTATTGGTAATTTTGTAATATTGACGTATAATTGTATCATTTGTTGTAGTTATATGGAATACAGCACATGTTCTTACTGTCCTGTTTTTTTTTTTCACAAATTTATCTCCGTTTTTGGGCGCGGACACGCGAGTTCGGCGGGCGGGGGCAGGCGGGGGCGGGGAGTCTGATGGATTGATGGACTTGATGGCATATTAATGTGCGGGAGGGCGCGGGACAACAGCGCCGCCCATGTTTGATGGTGCAGCGGCCTGCTGATGGGCGAGCAGCTCAGAGTGTGTGCCGGTAGGGTAAGCCGAGGGGAATTTAAGCCGTATTGAAACTGCTACAGGCAATTTTCTCACAACACCGCTAGTTAGCGGGGGATAGCTCCCTCGCTAACTAGCGGCGGTTGTTGGGCTACACAGGTGGCGCGGGTGCACGACTCGTAGTACTCTCCGGTTTGGAGTCCATGTCGAGCTCGATGCCGGTCATTATAACCTTGCACACCATCTTGCGCAGGTCGTCATGGTTTATGGCCCATCCGGCGATGTAATTCGGAGATGAAGATGGGTTTCGACGCGCTGGCGGCAACAGGTGTCGTCTTTGTTAGGACGAGGCAATGATGCTGATGCGGGGATGCGGTATAGGCTGCGGACGAGTGGGATACGGCTGATGATGCGGGAGTCGGGACGCAGTGTGCCCAGAACATAGTCTGATAGCAATCACAGTCCGATTGTTGGGCGACCGACTGATTACGCAATATGGTGGCTGTGCCAGCTGACGGCCAGTTCGCCTGTATTGCAGCGATGGGCCCCGTCAAAAATCCGGAAATAATTGTAAAGACTCCTGGAGAAAACTCAAACATTCTATCCTGCAAGAATCTCTTGATTCAGCCAGTCACTTCTCCAGAACAGGATCAGGCCAAAAAGCTGCTTATGTAAAATGCTTCAGAAAACTCAGCTTATATCGCGACAACGAATGAAGGAAATTCTTAGGTTTAAGGGAGGGGCCTCTGAATTGGAAGTAGATCTGTATGCTCAAATATTCTCAGATTTATCAGTGCATCGAGGTGGAGGCAAAACGCGAGAAGGAATTTGATCGGTGGGCCAACAAGATGGTCGTGTTTACTAACAGACCCTATATTGATTGTAAGAAGTCACTCAGTCAAGCACAAAGTTGGGTGAAAAGGCTAAATTGTATGTAAACTACTACAGCCTTTTATACTATGCAAATGAGTCAGTATGAGTCATTAAAGAATGAGTCACCAAAGAATGAGTCATGAAAGAATATGAATGAGTCATAATAAATACTGAGTCAGAGTCCCGGCTCTGACTCGGTTGCCGAGCCGCTATTCCAACACTCCCCCTGGCGAGTGCAAATCATAAAGTATCAGTAATAGTAATAACCTCGAGTCAAGCACCTCCGTTCTTTACTCAGTAAGCCCAAGAGCGCGAACAATGGAGAGTTGGGTGTCGCGAGGAAGAACCTTGGTGAAAATATCAGCAAGGTTGTTGGTGGATGTGACGTGCTGGATGTTGATGTCGCCAGCTGCAACACGTTCGCGAATGTAATGCTCGCGAATGTCAATGTGCTTCACACGTGCATGGCCCTTTGCATCCCGAGCAAGTGCAGCGGCACCCATATTATTGCCATACAGAATGGCAGGACGTTCCTGAGGCATGCGTAGCTCCTCTAGGAAGCTGTACATCCACATGGCTTGTTTGGAGCTACGTGTCAGTGCGATGTACTCTGCCTCCACTGTGGACAGTGCAACTGTAGCCTGTTTCTTCGACGACCATGAAACTGGACCACCCGACATCATGAAGACCTCTCCAGATATCGAGCGACGGGTATCCAAATCGGCTGCAAAATCCGCATCAAACCAACCCAAAGGACGAATTCCCGTCTGAACTCCACGGCGGTATGTGATCTTGTAGTCGAGAGTCGCGCTGAGGTACGCGAGGAGATGTTGCACGGCTTTCCAGTGAGCAGGACCAGGGTTCTGCAGAAAAGCAGCTAAACGGTTGACAGAGTAGGCAATATCGGGTCGGGTGGTATTTGCGGCATGCTGGATTGATCCAACAGCCTCGCGGTATGGTTTATCAGCCATAAAATCACGGTCGGAGGCCATAGCTGGGCATTGTGCGGTGGTGAGTTCAAGCCCTACAGGGAGGGGCGTGTACTTGGGGTTACAGCCTGTCATCCCATAGCGCTCTAGAACACGTTCAAGGTATGGGCGTGATGATATGGATATTGTGCCTGCTGCCTCGTCGTACTCGATTGTCATTCCGAGTGAAGTTGCCGTGCGTGGGACATCAGTCACTTCGTAGACAGATTTGATGCCAACTTGCGCTTCCTTTGCAGCAACCTGGGATGAAGAAATACCATCCAAATCATCGGTATAGACACCGATGATTGATGTGCCTGCGTTGGAAGATCTGATGCGAATAGATGGGTCGGCGCGCGAGCGAATCCAACCAAGCGCAGCGAGAGATGATTCCAAGTGTTCAGCCCAATTTCTTCCAGACTGCATCATCCCGTAGAGGGACCGCTTCATCAGGCAAACCTTGCCCTCCTTGCCAGGTACAACAAATCCCTCGGGCTGGCGCATGTACACAACCTCCTTCATCTCCGAATTGAGGTATGCGCTCACAACATCCATTGCCCACATTACCCAACCCGGCTCGTTCACGCAAATGGCCCAGAGCATTCTCAACGATTCGTAGCGGACCACCCCTGCATACGTTTCGAAGAAATCCACCCCAGGAATCTGCTGAAATCCACGTGCGACAAGGCGTGCTTTCCATTTGATAATTTCTCCAACACTGTCATACTTCACTGCATAAACCCACTTGCAGGAAATGACATTGGCGCCGGTGGGTAGATCAACAAGCTCCCAGACTTCCCGGCCAACGAGTGATGCGTATTCTTTCTCCATTGGTGCCATCCATACTTCAGATTGCCGCATAGCTTCTTGAAAGTTTGTTGGCACCGGTGAAGTGGACACACTGAGGGCAGCAGCCTCACGTGCACGGGCTCGAAGATTCGGTTTCTTTCGGCCAGTAGCCCAGTCAGAGCCAGTTGCTTTAGCAGCAGCCTCCTCTGCCTGAGATTGCATGGAGTTTTGGATTGCCTTCGAGGGTGCTGGAGGACGATTAGATCGTCGTATCTGAAGTGGCGCAGGTGCAGGAACAATAGGTTCAATAGGTTCTGTGGCATCGGAATCTGTAGTTGATGCAGGAGGAGGTTTGTTGGTCTCGGGTTGGACTGGACCAACAGGAACATGCAGATCCTCTCCTCCAGCTATCTCCACATCTCCCCCTGCTGGAGGAAGCGATCGGTGTCCAGATCCTTCTTCGAATATGACATCACGAGAGCTGATGAGTTTACGCTCTCCTGGAACCCACAGCCGATAGCCGGCGGTACCGTTGTAACCGACCATCACCGCCTTAACAGATCGTGGGTTTAGTTTTCCCCCCGCAGCTTCAATGGGAACAATCTTGGCATACGCTGTTGACCCATATGCACGAAGGTGAGAAACATCAGGTTTCTTCTTCTTGAACATCTCGTATGGGGTTTTGCCTCCTGCACGCCTTCTCGGGTGGAACCACTGGAGGTAAGTTGCTGCATCAAATGCAGTCGGCCACATGCTCTTTGGCAATCCAGAGTCAAATAGTAGACAACGTCCAAACTCGACAGTGGTACGAATGCCACGTTCACCAGGGCCATTTTGGGAAGAAGAATGTGGAGTGGTGACTTCAATGATGATTCCTGCTGCCCCGCAGAAACGTTCCCAAAGGTGATTAATCCACTCCCGACCACCATCGACTCTGATGATCCGCAGTTTCTTCCCAGTCTGTGTTTCGACCTCAGCTTTATAAAGCTTGAATGCCGCCAACGATTCCTCAGCGGTCTTGTGCGCCAAATAATATGTCCATGGCGCTCCCGAGTGGCCTTCAACAATGTGGAACATATAATGTTTGCCGCCAACCGATGTCACCTGTGCGGGACCCCAGAGATCAAGGTATGAGCGCTCGCCCACTTCCTTCTCCACCTCATGAACTCCATCGAATGGACGTCTTGTCTGTTTCCCCAGAATGCAGTCTTCACATAAGCCATCCATGCCGCCCTCGCGTACATGAAGGCCGTTAACATGCATCCCAGAAATCAATGCATCTAACCCTGTGTTGCCGATATGTCCCAAACGGCGATGCCATGTTCCCTTGTCTACAGGCACATCCCGAGATCTGGCAACACAAGCACTGACATTGTTGTTGTCAAATGCCAAGACATACATCCCGTTGGAAAGGAGAGCCTCCATGAATGGTGAACCATCTGAGCGTTTGAAAATAGCTTTCCCATTGCTGAACTCGACTCTGTAGCCTTTTGCGTCAAGCTTCGAGATTGAAATGAGGTTTGAGGTAATGTCAGGAGTGTGGATGGCGTTCAAAGTAATTTCCCTCTGCTGTCCTTCATATGTGATGAATTTCCGGACGGTTCCACTTGCTAAGATGCGGAATTTTGACCCCTCCGCAGCATTGCCTTCACGCAACTCTTCACAATATTCCGAAAAATCCTCGCGGCGCCAGAAACAATGTTCAGTGGCACCTGAATCGACCACAGCAATATGGCTTCTCCCTGGTAAGGCCTCTGCCATGAATGCGGTCACAGCATCTGATGTTCCTCTGGTTCCATCTTCGTGATTCGAGTCCGAGTTGGAATCAGAGCCATCGGACAAGTTGTTGATATCCTCAGGGACATTCAAAGTGTGGCAACGATGCACTGCGTACCACCCAATAATGTCGAACTCTGTGTCCCAGATGAACTCACTCGGTATCAGTACATCTTTATCAATCATGTTGTCCATGATGATGTGCTCTGTGTCTGATGTCTGATAAACCAGGAATCGCTGGTCCTCCTGGACATGGTCATCCCCAGGATATGGCTGTCCAGCCTGCAGGAAGGCCTCGGTCGCAATCTGTGCTGCTGCACGGGCCTCTGGAAAAACCAGGTTTCCATCATCTGAGTCATTGATGTCAAACTCAGATTGATGGGTGGAATCTACGAGTTCAAGCTCGGATGTGGAGATGGTGTCGATGAATTCGCGGGAGGTTAAAAGCACTGGGTAATCCGACTGGAGCTCGTTTGAATCATGCTCGGGAATATCAATGGTGACGGTTGCATCTGCAACCTCATTCCACACCATCAATGATTCGGGCGAAGCGAGAACCTCCTCTCCATGAAAGGTGACTGCCTGTACACCTAAATCATCATAAACATTGATGATTGCCTCGGGAGCAGTCCACATGACCGCAGGATTTGTTGTTGCGGTGAATGCAAAAGTCTCCAGGTAATTGACTGTTGCAGCACCCGTAGGCCGCTTTCCCTTCCACCATGACGGCCATTGGCCCTCTTTCCCTCCCCCCGGCCAGAAGCAGTCGGCAATTGTGTGCCCCTTATGGCCAGGAGCATTGCACTGCGGGTTGGAGCAAATGAGATTTTTCCGAGCAGCACGGCGTGCGTCACGGTCATTGTACGTGTTGGCAGCAAGCGCGGTGGTGGAAACCGGAGAGGTGGATGCAGGCACACGGTTTAGACGATCAGCGTGCATGGTGACAAAGCTGATGACTTCCGCAGATGTGGTGAATGTGTGCAGAACAGGTACAACAGTATCCCATTCCTCTCCAAGAAGAGAAATAAAGATTGATCTGAAGCCTTTATCCTCGATTTTCGCACCCATGTCGTTGGCAACCTGCCACAAGGTGCGAAGGCGGGAGACGTGTTCAGCCATCGGGGTTCCTGGAACCAGGTACGCACTATGAAGGTCACGCAGGGCGTTAACTAGCCCCATTTCAGTGACATGATGGTGGTTGTTGTCAAGCGACTGCATCGCTTCGTGTGCGCTTCCATCCACCTTCAAGCCCAATCCAACCGGGTTCTTGACATTAAGAACAAGAAGTGCGGTTGCAATCACATCGCGATGAACCCATTCATCGTAGGAAGGAGTTGTTGAATATATGCTGGTAGGTTCTGGTGGAAGCATCGTGGACTGGGCAGTCCCCCCAGCTGTCATCGGGCTGGGTTTCTGAATCGTGCCGTCGAGATATCTGCCCAAGCCACGGGCTTTGGCTAGGGCCTGGATCTTGGTTTTATAACCACTGTATCCGGTGCCGTCAAACTTCTCCCCGTCTGGGAGAAGCGGTACACCAGTCGAATTCGAAGTCATTATCAATATCTGCAACAATATATTGCCTAGTCAGTAGTCAAGTTCAATGTGAGCCAAGTATCCAGTGTGCGAGTGATAGAAGCAACAAGTAGGCAACGGGGCCGATAACCTGTAAGAAGTCACTCAGTCAAGCACAAAGTTGGGTGAAAAGGCTAAATTGTATGTAAACTACTACAGCCTTTTATACTATGCAAATGAGTCAGTATGAGTCATTAAAGAATGAGTCACCAAAGAATGAGTCATGAAAGAATATGAATGAGTCATAATAAATACTGAGTCAGAGTCCCGGCTCTGACTCGGTTGCCGAGCCGCTATTCCAACATTGATACTTACTTGTTCGTCATCAATATAGGGTATCTGTTACAGAGACTACCCAGAACACACGTCCCCCTCCTTGAAGTGGATGACCCATCCCTTCCGGTCGAAGTAGCTGACTGAAAGTAGTGTGAACGCGAGATGAGTAATACACGTTCGTAAATAGCGCGCGCGTCAGCTTCTCGCTGTCTCCCATCGGGAGCAGCACCTTTAGATCGCCGCGACCTGCCGCGCTGAACGTGCGGCCATCGGCCGCGCGTATGGGGATCGGTGGAATTTCCATGAAGTTGGTCGCGGTCTGGGGAGAAGTGGCGCGTCGCGCCGGCATCTACTAGGATGTCCTTCTTGGAGCAAGCCGTCGCGGCCGATAAGGCGTCGACGGTGTCGTCTTGCAAGGAAGTGGCGAGTGCGCTCGTGATGATCGAACTATGTACAGCCATGCCAAACTCCGGAAAATCTGCAAGTGTTTACGTATCCTGACTTCAACGGCGGCGAAATGGTGGCGTCAAACGATGCCGAGCAGGGTCTCTAGACGTCCCTAAGCAATCCCACGCCATTTGCGAAGCTTGGGTTCGAGTTCTGGGATGACTTTGCACAGTGGGAAAGGTCGCTGTAAATCGACGCAGGCGCAGGTTGATCCGAGGATTCCGAGCCGGGTTAACGCAAGTCAACGCAGCCAAATTCGAACTCCGCTGGCAGGGCAAGTTGATCTGCCAAGTCAATCGGGGATCCTTCCCATTATCTCAGGCGGATAGGCGTGTAGTACATTCTAGGATCGACTGTTCTTATCCTACGCACTTCGCGCCTGCTTTGCGCTATCACTCAAACTCGGAACCATATGGCCACAATCGTCTGGCTCTCACGCCACACGTCCTCGTCGCTCTTCCGCGATCGGTCGCCATGCACCTCTATTGTCGCCAAAAATAATGTCTCGAAACTATCTTCAAGCGCCGACACCTCGCCTGACAAGATGAATGGACACATGAGTCCCTTAGCGCTAGCATGCTAAATTCAGGACTTCGGACCCTTGATTTCCGCAATAAGGACGCCTATTACGCCGCTCCTGATAGACGTTGTTGTCCAGATTTCCCGCAGTACTAGTGGGTTGGAATCCATTCGGCGAGAGAAATGTCCACCGTATCCGAGAGCTGCAGATAGCGAGTGGTGAGGGATGCTTTCAAGTACACAGTGGTATGTAGCCATGATCCAAAGAATATCTCTTCCATTTGTTCTCCCCGCTTCATCAATATGCCCTGTGCTGCTATTGTGATTCTACGGCGCCTAGTATTTATGTGTGAGAGCGTGCTACAGCGTCCGAATGACTTAAATGCAGACGCTCAGACATCTTCAGCTCACCGTCGTATTAATTTGGCCCACACAACCAGTTTTCCGATCTACGATGACCATAAATCCACCGACACCTGCCTCCCTGGACGCCATCCTTAACGGCCTCGTTGCCTGGCCCGCCTTTGCGTTTCAAGCAGCAGCCCTCCAGAACCAGTAAATCGCGGCACCCTCGATAATGGTCACACTAATTTGTCCTTTCAGATCCTCGAGCAAGCGCGAAATCGAGGTGATGCGTGCGGACATCCTCACTGCCCTCATCGGGGCCGGCAATAAATTTCGTGACGGCCTTAAAGTGGGCGAGGACTATGGCCTCGCAGGAGCCGCAGTCGCTAGCAACGCAGTGTATACGCTGAAACAATTCATCGCGGGGAAAGTGGAAAATAAAGACATCCAGGATATTGCTCGCTCCCTCGACGAACCTATCGCGGAGCTTCTGAAATATACCAACGAAATGCATGAGCATTGGAGCTTGCTTTCAACGGAGCTTGAGAATGTTTGCATCTCATCTGCAACAATCGAGTCCACCTGCTCATCCCTTTATCTGTTCTGTTCAGGTCCAATATAAAACCGAAGAATTCCAGAGGCGAGTCCAACAGGTCGTCAAAGAGGCCGAAGAAGCTCTCCAACGAGCACGAACCACTCGCGATGTCTCCATGTTCGCTACAGTATTTCTGGCGATAGTATCCGTCGCTTTGCCGCCCGTGGCGGGGCTCGCAGCTGCTGCCGCTACTACCGCAGGCATGTCAGAGCAAAGAGTTGTCGATGGTGCGGGTTGAGTTAATTCCATCTCTTTGGCACCAAAATCCATAATTCTCCCAGAACTCAAGTTGATCCCGCCATGGAAGGCTTTTGGCAATAATCTGGAAACCATCCGGGGGGTAGTCAAACAAGCACAGGGCGCGACCACAGCTCAGATTAGGTTTTGGTCTGACACTCGCGTTCAAATTAAGCTCTTGGAAAAATCGAATGCACTCGTGATTAAGAATGGCTCGAATGGATGGATGAACAACAAACTTCTGGAGGATTGGACTGGGGCTGAGGACAAGTTTAAGGAGTTAGTTCACAAGGTTCGCCACTCCAAGTCTCTCGTGATCGGTTCTGTGCTCAGTCTATGTATGCAGACCTCAGACTGTCGTCGGTTCCTGGAAGCACACCCGGATCAGTTCCCTCATTAGCCCATTGCACTAGGGGCACTCGATTCTTAGTTCAGTTCAGTTCAGTTCAAGTCTTTAATAAAATATTATTAATGATGGGATCTCGGTGGGAGAAAATGTGCAACTTTTCCGCCTCATTTTTCTTTCTTTTGAAATATATTGCTTCCTGGTTCCTCCATCTAAAAATGCCAGTTTTTTTCCGCTCCTTTCTGCTCTCTCAGAGGGACTCAGGAGAGGTAGTATAAACGTACTGTACTATTTGATTCAATTCGTCGGTCACGCGTCACAAGCCCCGAAATCGACGAATAATTTCGCGCCTGTCACAGGTCAGCGCGAACTTGTCAAAAAAGTCACAAAATCGCGAAAAACGCGTCCGAAATCGTTTTTTCTCCTTCGCTGACGCGCCCTTGATGTCGGAATGGCTGCGGCGCTCCCACAGCTGCCATTTCTGACGTGATCGGAGAAACTTGACTTATCCCGCTCCCACGCGCACTCGCTCGTGAATCAGACTGGCAGCTCACAAAACCTTGAGTTCTATTGAAACTACTTGGCAGATAATGGGATCTCAATACCAGGAACAGGAATATCCTGGTCCTTGTTGTTGGTGCGGCGCCCTGCGGCGCCAAAACTCGCCCGCGTATTTGGTGTTGGGGCGACACGTGCGCATACCCCGGCCTTTGGGTGCGGCCTCCTCATCAGAAGTGTCCTCGGCCGGCATCTCTGCGTCAACATCCTCAGCGTCCGAGACTCTGGGAGGGTCTCCATTGCGGCGAAGACGACAAGCAGCGGTGCGCAAAAAAGGCTTACGGCAGCCGATTGATCTCGCGTCATTCTGATCTGCTCGCTATGCACGGCGTCATAGAAACTTGCTGAGTGCGCGCCATTTCATTTATCTTGTCTCAGAATCAAGGCAGCTGAGCTTAGAATGTAATTCTGGAAGTCCTGGCACAAAGTGCGTTTTTTTTTTTTTTTTGTGTCACGGTCTCCAGGGGCAATCGACGAATATGAAAGTTCGTTGCTCGATGTCACAGGTCACAGGGCGCGCGAGTTGCATCAAATAAGTAGTACAGTATGCGTTATTTTTTACGGAGACCTGGAACCTAAAACGGTCCCAGGAATATGCATTGGAAGAAACTGGCAACTAAACGACGGCGAACCAATGGTTCCGCTCGATTTTGCAAGGGACTAGTTGTTGGCATGTGGGTGGACTAGCTTGATTTTTTCTCGCACCCAACCTTAATTGTGTTCAGCTGGAGCGAAATCAGAACGATCGAGAGTCAACTCGATACTTCAAGTTATTGTTCTAATACTCTGAGGATTGACCTACTCCACCCGGCGATGAAGCGAAGACCTGAATTTTCCGCTCGGCTATGATCTTCTCCTGCCTCATTCATATGGTCGGCTTTCTCCGCTGCTATATTCTCTTCCCGCTCCACCGATAGCAATGAGCAATGCATCTGCTGCGCCCATCCGTCTCCGATACCATGAATAGTGCTATCGGAAATTACTAACTGCGTTTTTCCAACTGACTTGACGCTAACTCGACGACATCCTTCAAGGCTTGGTTGAACCGCCATCATCTTGAACTCTCACATTAACCCACTTTGTGAGTGAATTATCCCTCAATTGAATGGCACACAAAATTCCACCCACTCACCTGACCCAGATTTAGGAACGGATGTCGTTCTCTGTCTAAACTTACGGTTCAATGCCATTCAAAGATCGCACACGTGCAAGTTGCGTGAGTTCTATTTTCTCATTCAGTGCTACTCTGGTCATGCGGGACCGCCAACCATGAGAAGAGAAGCGCGGCACTACGTACAGTTTTAAGGTACTAAAACCGCGATACACCCCACAATCTTACCACTCTCTACCGCCCACGTCGCTCCCCCAGCAATGTCGAAAGAGAGCGTTAACGAGAAGAGGGATGAGGTTATGGTAGAGAAGAAAGCTGTGGCTGACACCTCTCGTGCCGACCTCGACGGCCTGCCTGACATCGGAACCCCAGAACGAATACTCGCTGAACGGAAGCTTGTTCGCAAACTGGACTCCAGGCTGCTTCCCACAATATTCTTGATATACATCATGAACTACATCGACGTGAGTCGAGTTCTTTTGATCTCTACCCCTCACAAAGTGATTGAATGTCTAGAGGAACGGAATTACTACCGCTCGGTTGAAGGGTTTGGAGCAGGATCTGGGGCTCTCCGGTACTGACACACCGAAACAATCCATTTCATTCCTTCAACGAATTCTAGATCTCCAATACAATGTGGTCCTTTCAATCCTCTTCGTTTCCTACTGCCCTGCTCAAATCCCGTCGAACATGGTATGCGCAACTCTGCTATCATTAATCAACTTTCTCAATGTCTTCGCTATTTCAGATCCTCAATTGGATTACAAGGTGCAACCATACCTGTTCCCCCCGACCGATAATGAGCTAAAAAGAAAAATCAGGCCGTCGTGGTACATAGGTACTCGCTTCTTTCACCCAATTAATAATGAGCTAAACGTGGCTAGGCTTCTGTGTCATGGCGTGGGGGCTTACCAGTCTGCTCACGGGTGTAAGTCACCGAGTGAAAGTTCAATTTTCAACACAAGTTCAACAGGCTGCAGGTCACAAAAGACTACGGCGGAATCATAGCTTGTCGTATTTTCATCGGTTTACCTGAGGTGCGTATATGTTGCGTGAAGTCTAGTAAGGCGCTTCTGATAAGAAGTTGTTGAGGCGGCATTCTATCCCGGAGGTAAACGAGGATATCGCACCCGAATCTATAAATCCTCACATCATTCGAAGCCATGTACCTGTTATCACGCTGGTACACCAAGAAGGTACGAGCGGGTTCATCACTGAACGTCGTCAAACCTGATCGACGATGTAGGAATTGGCTTTCCGCTCGGCGATATTATACACTGGCCTCCTGCTCTCCAACGCGTTCGGCGCTGTAAGATTCTGGCAAGGAGTTAAATTTAATTTGCTTAACAATCCACAGCTCATTGCTGCCGGAATCCTCGCAAATATGGAAGGAAAGCGGGGAATTCGAGCCTGGCGATGGTAATGTTTCTTGTGCATTCATATATAGTATGTTGACAACAATTCTAGGCTGTTCTTTATCGAGGTGGGGATACCTAGCTATCAAGTTCCAAGCCGCTAATGACTTCAACAGGGAGCTATTACGATTACTGTTGGAATTTTTACGATGTTCGTGCCCCCGCTGAACATAACACTTCCGGTATTAATAGCAAGCACCTTTTAGATGGGCACTGCCAGACTACGTCGGAATTCGACCTTTTTCAATTGTCTGTGGACTCACATATCTCTTTGGCCCACAGCCCTACAACACGCGGTGGATCGTCGGGGATGAGCGTCGTCTCGCTCAGGCCCGTCTTGCGGATGACGCCGGCGAGGCAGACCAAGATAATGAGCACGACACGTAGGCCTCCATTTTCACTTGGCTTTCTGAGAACCAACTTTGTTTAAGGCCCCTCGCTGGCCTCAAAATGGCCTTAACAGACCCCTTGATCTGGGTGTTTTCAATCATGAATGCCGCGCAGCTTCTAGGGTTAAGCTTCATCAGTTTCTGTAAGACGTGGTCTCTGGTTCTTTCACCATTGGCTGACAGTTCGCTTTCACAGTCCCAACGTTCGTCTTGATATCCTTGATGTGCACTGCGTGTTACTGACAACCGGGCTGTAGCCTTACTTCAACTCTTG
This sequence comes from Mycena olivaceomarginata, assembly GCA_029378375.1. NCBI lineage: Eukaryota > Fungi > Basidiomycota > Agaricomycetes > Agaricales > Mycenaceae > Mycena > Mycena olivaceomarginata. The sequence goes on along the minus strand of JARKIC010002181.1, from coordinate 33,266 downwards.
GTTTTAATACCACAATCAGCCTACTTCTCGCGGCGTAAGCTTCGCATATTCTCGATTCTGCCCATATCTCATATGCTTCAAAGACCTCCATGGCTTGTTGCCTCGGTTGTCACATGCGTCAATGCCTGGCACTTGGGTAGGCTTTGCTCATTTGCGGCTTCAAGCCTCCGATACTGATTTCATTTAGACAAAACTGGAGAACGATTCTTCCACATTGCTGGCTGGTGGTGGGCTGTTATACTGGGATTTATCATCGGAATCTCCACTGATTCTGTTGGCGGACGATACGTTTCGATGTTCCTCATGGCTATCGGCTATGCTGGTGGGGATCATCTAGAAGTCAGTTTAATTCGGCACTCACTCGGTGGTTTAGGCTTTAGCATGACACTTGTCTGGGTCTCGAATGTCATCCCACGACCACCAGCGTATGATTTTGTTGCTGTTTTATCAGCAGTGTTTCAATATTTCTCCTTGAACAGAAAACGAGCTGCCGCCATGGGTGTTGTGAATGGAATCGGCAACCTAGGAAACCTGTATGCCCTTTAGTGCACGGTTTTGTTTCACCATTGACTCCCTGGCAGGATGGGCTCCTATACTTGGAAATCCGCGTGGGGTCCGGCATACCACCAATCCATGATCATCTCCCTTTGCTCTCTGGCTTTGACTTCGGTTATGGCATTCGGCAAGTTCAATCCTCTGTTCTCATTTTTAGGGACTGAACGACAACCTCCAGGAATCCGCAAACACCTTGTGCGCAAGAACAAACAGCTGGATGAAGATGAGCGGGTTGCGATGCAAGGTGCGGACGAAGTTCGCGTAAGAGAGGCAGCGATTCTGGAAGGAATTACTTTCGAGCAAGCGATGGAGAGAAGGAAAGGTTTCCGCTACCTATACTGACCGGAATACGTAGCAAAATGTCGCTGTATGTAAGACTATGTAGCAGTTTGTAAATTTTTTAGCCCCGGATAATTGATTAGTTCAACATCGATTCAACATCGTGCGTAGAAAAATGGCCCAAACCCATAGTGTCCATGAGTCGGATTATCAGTCCATATACAGACCCAGTGGCATATGCCACTGAGCTAGTAGGAAAGTTTCACTGAGTCTGAGAACATGTTTAAAATGTTTGAGGAGCCCGTAACGCGGTCACGTGTACGCATCTAGAGTACAGTTGACGCGACATCAAGGCCATGGATACTCGAATACTCACCAGGGGCGTGTTTCAGTGAGTTAAGTTTGTTCCACGCACTGTATTTGAATGTCGGAGTTCCGCAAGGTAATGGAATCATTAAAACCATCCGGAATGTAGCATTCTCCGCTGATTCGAGTCAAGTCATATATTTTGACTATATAACTTGAACCCGGCTGGAACTCAACAGAACCTGTAACTTTTCTGCACCTGTCGCCTCGCTTGCGTCATCATGCCTACCATTCAACCCATCGACTTCGTCTCTACGGCGCTGGCACAATAAATTGGCTTTTTATGCCACTGTAATCGACAATTTCCTCGCTCCTGCCGAATATGAACACCTAAGAGACCTTGCTGCGTCCACGGGTGAGTGGAAACCTGCGGCTTTAGGCCTAACACGATCGATACGCACGAACTTCCGAAATAGCGACCAAGTCTTGAAAACAGACGCTAAAACGGCGGACATAATTTACGAGCGTTTGAGTCCCTTGGTCCCAGAGCTGCATATCCTTGGTCCGGACGGTGAGTGACCCTCAATAACTGGTAAACTCGGGAATGGTCCGCGTCCTTGCTGGAAGATGGTTCGGTGAGCCAGGGTGATATTTACTTTCGAATACCGTTATTGATACCCAACGCAATGTGAATCCCCGACTCAGCTTCCTTTGATATGGACCTGGACATTATTTCAAACATCACTGGTGACTTTCCCCACGCCCACACAACTTTCGCTGGAGTGTTAACATTCCAACAGCGATAACCTAAACGAACTTCTGGATGGCTCCAAGCCACAAAAGTCCTTCGTCACATTACACATATACCCTAGCGAAGGAGTCAGCGGAGGATCGACGAGATTTTGGAATCCAAACAATATAAACACTTCCTCGATGTCGACGGTGAAGCGGTGTCGACCGAGTTTTGGTTTTCCAACAGCGCATGCTCGTACACAGCGGCGAGGAGGTCGCGGAAGGGATTAAATATACGATGAGAAGCGATTTCATGTACGAGCAGGTTTGGATGCCGACTGTATAAATGTTTGCCATGCTATTTGAACTTTCGTAAGGTTGAACTTTCGTGGTATGATCAATCATCATCGGCACTTTCGGACCGCGAAGGTTCGGCGATGACTGTTGTCGCCCGACTCACCGACTCTGAGCGGCTTGCCTTGCACACTCATGCCGCCATCTCGCCAGCAGCTGCTCTTCGCTGCGGAGGTGCTGTTCCTAGACCTTTCAGCAGACACACCCTCCAATATCCTCGTTGCCCACTTCTCTTCATCGAATGAGGTGGTGATACAACACGCACCAATCCTGTGTCCTCATCCGCACACCTCCCGCCTCTCCGGGCTGAATGCAGTCCGCTCATATTTCGACCTAATCGCCACCACCTGGCGGCGATCTGACATGAAGGTTCACATGCAGACTGTCGTGGAACCCAACCAAGTTGCCGTTAACGCGAGCGTGCGGTGGACCTGGCGATCAAGCGGCCGTTCGTGGACGGAGGATTTTCTGTGCACGTTGGAATATGACGATAGCTTGAAAGTTGTTGGCATGATTGTCGAGACTAACTCGGCACCCGGGACGTGCATCATGAGAGCCGTAGATGAAGACCCTCTGGACTCTGGCGAACGGCGCATGGCACCTGCGGTGCGTGTCGTTGAGTTGTTACTTCAAGCTCCTGTCACCAATTCATTCATTTTTCTAGTGAGATGGGAACTCGAGAGATTATATATACTAAATAATATGCATATGCCTATTCCTGCAGTCGTATCATTTTACATATTGGTTTCAGGCGTCCACTCTTGTATTACAGTAACTCTATTACTTGGACTTTTGGACAGTGCAATGGCCGACTTGAGGTGGCATCGTTCCTTGAAGGCTTGAATAAGCTTCATTTGAACTTGCAGCCGTGAACTAACGGTTCCCGGCCTATGGATTTAATTGATTCTTCACCCGCGATGAAGGTGTCCTCCGTAGACTTTCCCCTTGGTTTAAAGGTCGTCATGGTAAGCATTTCCGTGGCTTTCCATCAGAGGGCACTTGCTGAATATTTTCTCCTTGGGACTTTCCCTGAATTTGACTTCGCTGATTGAAGCGCATTTGGAAAAGAGGGGCCTTTGCAGGAAATGGTTCTAGTTTCTGCCTAACTACAGTGTTCGTTTAAGTTAGAGACTACGAGCTTCGTATGGTACTTGTACAACGGATCCCAGCCGGTTTGAGCCGCCCCGAGTCACCAGGCGAATGGCAAATACACAACTTACTGTACATGGATGGCTACTTGAACACAGTTGTCTAGGAAAATTTACTATGAAAGTTCACAGCCATGGTGCAGTTGGTTAGACTGGAAGAGAGTCTGTGCGGTGCGGCGCAGCGATGATTGTCCGCGGCGTTCGCGGTGTACCGGTGTGAGGCGACCAGATCACTTCGGGAGAGGATAGAGAGAAAGGAGCGGAGTAAGGAGCGGCGGAGTTTTGTGACGAGATGGAGCGGGTCTGCGTCACGATGTGAAGGCCGGGCGTCGGCGTCGCTGGCAGAGGGGGGAGCTCCTTGTTCAGCGACTCGGTGCTCTGGTGAGAAATGATAAATAAATCAATTCAGCCTTGCCGTTGGAATGGTACAATGGACATACGGTGTTCGAATAGAGGGAAGCCGCGGGTCTTGCGCCGCCGGCTTTCGATTCATATATCGCAGCGAGGCCATTCTGATTGCCACTTGCGATTGTAGTCGCAGCGGAGGAGGAGGGAGTCCCAGATAAGAAGTTGACCAAGAGCGTCAAAGCGTAAACGCGGCCTTGGCACGAGAAGAAGAATTCGAATGCTGAACGGAACGGGCGATCATCGTCAACATGTTGCAACCAAATCAATCGAAGAAGACTTGCCAATATCGCCCTTCAAGAACAAGATCATCATTAACAAGGTAGTTGATGCGACGATGGCGCCAGAAGTGATACTGAGAATAAAAATTCGGCGAAGCAAGCTGCGGGCTCGGTTAGTAGATGAACAAACATGCAAGCTATGGTGCGGCGTACCTCGAGCCGGAGCTATGACTTCTCCTTACTTTGAACAGCTCGTATCCCAAACAGCTCGCGATTAACAAGTCAGTCACCCCACAGGTGATGGCACCAACTCTGAAGAGGAAAACATTCGAGGAGCGTACAGAGCAGACATGAGTGTGGCTCACGCGGTGATGGTGAATACCGAGAGATTTGTCGGGGCTGTTTGAAGCATAATCGCAGCAGCGAACGAAAACGCGAGCTTTGGATATTGAGTCTGTCAAAATCGAACACAACGAGCGAAGACTCACATGGACCAGTCCCAGAAGCACCAGAAAAAGACTAACGGCTCGTTTCCGAGTTCTAGGATCCGTAAGTATCGAAAATACGTCACAGGTAAAAGTGGCCCAACATGATGAAGTATAAATGACACAAGAAAAATTGTTCGATGACGGCCGTCGAGTAGGTCATGAAGATGGTGAGCGAAGTTGGAACCGAAAGGGTAAAAAAAGGGCTCCTTTCCAAGGAAGACCAAGAAAGTCATGAACACGTCCGCGTCAACGGACATGGTGCACACAGTGTCGAACAAAATAATGGCGCCGACACCGATCTTGTGAGATAAAGGACGAAAGGTACTGCGTTGGAAGTACCGCAGACACATAACGATCTCAAGCATGTAGAGCATCATGTTGGCCCACGAGGATGCAAGCTGCACCCTTCACGTTCGAATGTATTTAGCAGATGTGCCTGAGCGAGAGAATTGCACGCACCCATAAATCAACGCGAATTGGTCCACAGCCATCTGGGTCCCGCCCTTCAACAACAGCCAACTGGAAGTAGCGAAGAAAGTGGTGGTGGAAGACCGCAGAAAGAGAAAGTGGTGGGGGACACCCGGCAATTGACTCTTGGCGAAGAATTGCCGCGAAGTGACGTTTACATGGCAACGCTAACCCACCGCGGCGCCCGCAAGCGGCCGCCTCAATGATATTGCCCGTTATGCCGCAGAGTATTCTGATATTGATCTAGTGATTAGGTTCTTCAGGTCCGAATCCGGTCGAGAGCCTTCGGGAGCGACTTGCGAGAAGGAATTAATGAACACGAGGGGTCGCAATCAAGGCCCGCAGTCAAAGGCGGGGGCCGCAATCCGAAATATATTTCCTACTGAAGTCGTCAGTCAACACCTCTCGCGAGCAGAGCTTAACACGAAGTTAAAGCTGCTTGCCGCATTTAGAATGTCCAAGCGTACTCCCATTTCCCTCGCGACAAATCAAAGAATACGCGGATGTTGGATGTTATTTCACGGATCAATTTCGGTGGGTTTAGTTCCCAAGAGTTCCCACTCCCACTGGTCGAGGTGTGTGTAAGTATCCTCCTTGTACAGCGAGGCTGGTTCCTAGAATCCAAAAGAGTTCACAGCACCACCGGTAAGGGCGCTGGTTTCTGATTCGGAATTACTAGCAGTCGATGAGCCCGTTAACGTTGCGGAGTAACAGACACGGTGAGAGTATTTCTCGCTCCCGACGTCAGAGGAAGGCGGATCTGTTGATGAACAAGAGTCATTTCCCGGGTCTTGATACGGGGAGAGGTATTGCAGCGCTCTGCAGGAGGCCACGGCCAAGAATGAGGACACAAAACAGAGTAGAACGGCGCTCATTGAAAGGTCCCGGTTGAAACGAGCGAGAGCAAGAAGCAAGAGAAGGCGTATAATTTCTTCCCCGGAACGTCATGTGTGCATGGGCAACAGTCCGAGGAAGTCCGTACCCTCTGCCCCCTCGCGACAATTGAGAAGAAGCGCATATTTCTTGATCGCCTGGCGGTAGGCAGTATCCTTGCGTATCCCAGCGAGGTCGGTTTCTTTATTTATCACTGCGCAGACGGGATTTGGTTTCCGACTTGATGTTGGCCCACTCTCGACGCCAGACGGCGGCACGTTGGTCCTGCCTAGCCATCTTTTGATGAACAAGTTTTTCAAGACAGGAAGAGTCAGCCTTGATCGAAAACGGCGCTGACGGTGTCCGTTAGAAAGGTAAAATCATAGCACATTCAAGTTGCAAGGTGGCAAGGCTGCGGTCAAAAGAGCGTCCGATTATCCAGAAAGCGCCGAGAATAAGTAATTTGGGAGAAAGAAGCACTGGCAGGCTTGGAAGCCAAGACCTATCAAGACTTTTATTTTAATTCTTGCCGAGTATTTGATGTTTATTTTATTGAAGAACGGCTCAGCAAACGCTCCTCAGAGTCTCAGAGTCAGGGAGGGAGAATGCCGGAAAAGGAAATATTCGTGGCAAATGGGTGTCAACAACGCGGTACCGCCGCCTTGCGGCAGCTTGCGGCTTGCCACTCGCACTGACCATCTGGTTGGGCCTTGGCTTCAGCCAGAACTTTATTGTCGCTGAACTCGCTCTTTTTTTCTTCCCTAATCACCTACCTACTACCCCAATCGATCTCAATCACCGCCTTTGTCCTTGTCCTTGTCTCGTCTTTTGTCGTTCTCTCGAGTCAAAAGACCCGGCCTACCCACGCCCGCAGCTCATAACAGAACCCAGAATGCCTCCTCGTTTCATCATCCAAGACCAGGGCACGATTCGCGAGACGCGCGACGACAGCCCAACTCGGCCGCGCAAGCGCCAGCGGATGGACTCAGCGATCGACACGGGCGGGTATAGCGACAGCGACTTGCTGTCGGTATGGCCCGCGGTGTTTTTTACATCAGTTTTATATGATGTTAATGGTAATACTGAGTGGGCTTTCCTGCATGATATATCCGACGTAGTTCAGGCGGTACTACTACCATCCCCAGTTCAAGAACCACGAAAAGGATACGATAACTATCCTAGGTCATGCCGTGCTGGGGAATCGAACCCCGGACCTTTCTCCCCACGGTAAATCGATGTAGTCAAGCATATCATCGTCGACGACGGCTGTTCTTTCACAATTGCATGGGTGTCGCTGTCGTAGGATCCATTTTGGTTTATAGGGTGCACAAAACCGTCTCCGGGTGCGCCTCACTTCTTTCTTACTACCCGCAGTGGGCGTCTGGTATCAATTTCCAGCACTCGGGCGCATACGTATAAAAAGGAAGCGAGAAAATGTAATCCTGAGGTGAAGGTAATCGAGTTCTGTCACTCGGTGAGTTCTAAGGTGACTTGAATGGTTCGCTAATGACGCTTTCTTCATCAAGTGGTGGTTAAGCGGAAACCAGAGAGATCTTGGATTTGTTAGCATGTACGCGAGGTACGGGGAAGTCAATACCTGAGAGTCCGAAGTAGCAAAATGATATGTCTACAAATCCGATGTTAGATAATTCATTAGTTTGAGAGACGGGAACGCGTACCTCGGGCGGCCATGTGGAATCGTGCATATCAAGGGCCAAGCACTGGCCACCCTGAGTAGTTCGCTCATGAATAATGAATACAAATTGGAACGTGGGGCAATTACCTCCACTGATGGCCACTCCATCTCGCTCTCGCGGGATGGGCGGCGATGGATATCGTCAAGTACAATTGCCTGCGGATGGGATATTAAAATGTTATCCTATTTATGATGAAGGATCGGTACTTCTGGCGGCCACGGGGGAAATAATGCAGAGTGATCGTGAGCAGAGGACGACTGCCCGCTCTCCTGCGGATTCACTTATAGAAGGGACATTATCGGGATGTGCGCTCGTACCTCCTGCAATGATCTGAGAGCTGGTTGGGGAGATGCTCCGGAAGCTGGGCAGCACATGACGGCAGGATTTGTGGACGCGATTGAGACCCGGAAGGATTCGAAGGAAGGACGTGGGCTGGGAGTGGCCGACCCGGCTTCATCTCTCTGTATCTCACGGGTGGCTGCACCCATTATGAAACGGGTTGCCAACAGTGCAGTCAGTCTGATTCTCGTCAGCTTTGGATTTTCACAAGTTAGACGAACTGACGAATCCACGAATGGGGAAATATAATTGCGTGCGTGGGTGCGGACCTGTTTGCCCGTCAGCAACAGCATGGCACGCAATCCAGTTATCCCACCGATGGCATCTATATGTATCGTCAGTCAGAAAGAAAAAGAGAGAGAGAGAGAGAATTTTGCAGCCACCTGGACGAAGATCGCTTCCATTGTCATAATTGCGAATATAATTCTGAACAGAGGGGTGAATGGCTCGTAAAGCACATCTCGACAAGAGACTGAGAGCACAAACATAAGTTCTCTTAGTCCTGGGATTGTCAGATCTGAGGAAGGAGTTATTGAGCAATTGTCCCGCTCACCTTCCGAAACCAACTCAGATAGTCTTGCATTCGGGGCCATACGATTGACTATGTGAATCCTGCCGTACACCGCCATACAAGCAATGGCATCGAACACCGCACGAAGACACGGAACGAGCAATACTATAATAATTTCAGATTTTCATTTGTGACAAACATGATGACTCGGTGACCTATTCTGAAAAGCAAAAGCTCAGCCCATATTAATCTCAACATGGAATTCTCTGAGGGACGCACTCGGGGGCAACGGATGAGGAAAGAGCCCGGCAAGAGGGAAAAATCGACGGATTTGAAACGATCAAGTTAATCAATACGGGTGCCAAACCGAGGATGGTCACTGAGAGTGTGAGGAGCGGCCTGCGGTACCATATAAAATACACTCTCCACGCAATGAGAACTGATTAACTTTGTCAGCGTTATAGGGTGATACAAAGCGGGAAGTTACGAACACACATAGGCAAATTGGAAACAAGAATCAAAGCTCAGTACTATACCGCGTTGTCCAGGATTTCACAACTGGAGACACAATCATTATCAGATGGATGGAGATTGTGAGGAGGAGTGGAACCTCTGAGGAGAGACTTAGTGTTGGTGTAGCTTGTTTGAATCGATTCCTGCTTACCTTCGGTGTTGAGCGGGAAAGAAAAATCCCAAACATACTTACTGTACCATTCCATTCAATTCGCGTGTCACGCGTCACAGGCCCCCAAATCCGCGAAAAATTTCGCGTATGTCACGGGTCACCGACCCCAGCCGCGAACTTGACAAAAAAGTCACAAAATCAGCAAAAGAAAACCTGAAAAAATGCAATTTTTTTCTCCAGCTGTGTCTCGGTGTTCAATTTTGCCGTGGCACTCACATAACTGCCCTATTCAGCGTAATTGAGAACAAATTGGCCTTTCACCACTCCCTCAAGCTCCCTCAAACCTCACAAAAGGGAACAATTAATGTACAATTGATGTTGAGTTGATGTTGCACCATTTTTTATCTGGCTTGTTTTGGTGGCTAGATGCTGGGTGCAACCACATTTATTGGGGTGGGAGCTGAATTGGCTAGTAAACTTAGGTGTTCCTGACGAAAAACGCGAATTTTTTTATGGTGTCACGGCCACTCAGGCCGATTCGCGAAAACCGAAATTCGTTGCGCGCTGTCACGTGTCACAGGCCGTGCGAATTGAATGAAATGGTATAGTAATGGCTATCTGGTAGAAAAGACCGAAATGGCGAAGCGACACGAGATGGAGGAGGAGTAACCATCGTCTTTCCGCGATGGCATTCTGCACGGCTTGTACCTCCGCTGCGGTGGTGATAATAAAGTCGTAAGTGTAAATCACTGTTAATATGTATTGGCAAGTAGTGTTTCTCTGGCCTTGGCCTTGGGCCAAAAAGCCATGGCTTTATGGCTCGGCTTTGGCTTTTTCTGGCTTTGGCTCGATGTGGCTTTGGCCTGGCCTGGGATTTAGCAAGGCCAAAGCTGAAGCCTCGCTAGAATCCCTGCCAAAAGCCATGGCTTGAGCCGGGCCAAGCCAAAGCCAGGCCAAAGCCAACAGTTTGGCCTTGGCCTGGCTCGAGATTTTCCGAAGCCAAAGCCGAGCCAAAAAGCCAAAGCCAAAGCCAGAAAAACACTATTGGCAAGTTGTTGGGAGTTCCGACCAACTCGAGCACATATCGCACCTGCGGCCGCGACGAGCGCGTAGCTTGCCCGAGTCACAGATTCACTTTGGATGAACTCAGTCTTCAGATTACCAATACGAGTACGAGCGGGCAAGGGGCAAGACGTACTCTGAAGAATCCATTGAGAATGTGGGGTGGACGTCGATGAGAGAGAGGCAGAAAGAGAGTGTGTGTACCAGAGCTGGCTGTCGCACAGCATCGGGACTGGAAGGCAGTCCGGCAATACTTCTGGAACACGCGGTTGGAAGATATGACCCAACAAGCGCCCCATGTTGCACTCTTCCCGTAATATTCTGGAGCAATGATTGATTGCAATTGAATCTCTCCGCGCCTCGAAGCAGATTATCTGATAGCTGTGCTGCAAAAGACAGGCAGCAAGATCGGATGCAACGCAGCAGGTTACATGACAGGAGACAGAAGATGAAGCGCTTATCTTGCACTGTCTGAGACGGCCACCGGGTGATTCGTCTGCCGAAGTATTTGGCATCCTAGCGGGTTGTTAATGGTCGCTGAAAGAAGCGGACAGACCGCAGGATGAAAGCTTTAAAAAACAGCCTACGTTATCCTACAAATGGACACCTAAGACACAACCTACTATAGTTTGCCTATCAGTCTACAGTAGGCTCGAATACAACCTTCCACTGGTCGTTTCCGTAGGTTGACGATCAACCTTAGAGTCTCGACGCCAGACGGCGGCACGTTGGTCCTGCCTGGCCATCTTCTGATGAACAAGTTTTTTCAAGACAGGAAGGGTCAGCGCGGACTCCGCCATGATCGAAAACGGCGCTGACGGTGTCCGTTAGAGAGGTAAAACCATAGCACATTCAAGTTGCAAGGGCGCTGTGGCAAGGCTGCGGTCAAAAGAGCGCCCAATTCTCCAGAAAGCGCCGTTGGGAGCTGTTGGGAGAAAGAATTGGCAGGCTTGGAAACCAGAAGACCTGTCAAGGCTGTACTTTCCTTTAATTCTTGCCGAGTATTTGATGTCTATTGTATTGAAGAACGGGGTAGAACGCTCAGCAAATGCTCCTCAGTCAGGGTCCAGGGAGGGGAGAATGCCGAAAAAGGAAATATTTGTGGCAAATGGGCATCAGCAACGCGGTACCGCCGGCTTGCGGCTTGCCACTCGCGCTGACCATCTGGTTGGGCCTTGGCTTCAGCCTTATTGTCGCAGAACTCGTTCTTGTTCTTCCCTAATCACCTACCTCCGCCGGTCATCGATCTCAATCATTGCCTTTGTCCTTGTCTCGTCTTTTGTCGTTCTCTCGAGTCAAAGACCCGGCCTACCCACGCCCGCAGCTCATAACAGAACCCAGAATGCCTCCTCGTTTCATCATCCAAGACCAGGGCACCATTCGCGAGACGCGCGACGACAGCCCAGCTCGGCCGCGCAAGCGCCAACGGATGGACTCAGCGATCGACACGGGCGGGTATAGCGACGGCGACTGCTTGGTGTCGGTAGGGCCCGTGGCGGACGACCCGGAATTCTACAGACACGAGGCGGCCGCGGACTGCGTTGTGCGCGTTGGAAGTACGCGGTTCAAGGTATGCTGCCTGGGGTTGTATTAACTGAGCTGGGTCTAATGCCTCGCAGGTCAAGGGATCGTTGCTTTCGGAGGCCTCTCCCGTATTGCAGGACATTTTGGCGAGTCATCTCGAGGCTACGCGCCGGCCGGACGCCGCTCTGGTAATTATCGCCGACGCGGACGAGTTCCGCGCGCTCTTATGGGCCTTGTACGCCAGGTCGGCATGCTTTCCATCCTGAAAAAATCGCTCATAACCATGCCTCAGCCCCGAGGAAATCGCCGCCCAACCGCGCGACCACGCCGACCTCGACCGCCTCCTCCTCATCGCCGCCATCTCCCGCCAATACCGCTGCGCCGCCCTTGAGTCCTGGGCCTCCTCCGCCCTCCTCCGTACCATCACCACCAACGCCCCCTTCACCGCCTCCCTCCCCTCCACGTCCTTCAAGGCCCTCATCGACACTGCCGTCCGCACGCACAACGACGCGCTCCTCCAATCCACCATCACCGCGTGGTCCGCGCGCCTGCGCGCCGGCTCCGCGCCGTGCGTCCCCGCGATCCTGACCGCAGACGCACACGAGCTGGACGGCCTGCGGGGCGTGGCGTACTACCACCACATCCAGGCGATGCTGGCGGGGCAGGAGGGGGACGGGGGTGACGCAGCGCGGCGCGATCGCGCAGATGCACGCGGACACGAAGCTGAGCAACGCGCAGGTGATGCGGCTGCTCGCGGGGCACTGGAGCCTGGTGAGTCTGTGGGAGCGCCTGCGGCGCGCGCCGCCGACGTTTGAATGCGGGTGCGCGGGTGGTGGGGAGAAGAATAGGCGGTGTGTGAAAGCGTTCGCGGCTGCGTGGGACGCCGCCGCCGCGTCGAAGCGCATCACCGCCATGAGCTCCGCGAGCATCCTCGCGTTGCTCGCGACCATGCGTGAGGTGCTCGCGGCCGACGCGGAGCTGAGCAACAACATGCCGACGGGATGCAGGGCGAAGGCGCTGGAGGCGGTGAGGGTGCAGGCAGGGGTGTTTGAGGATGGGCTGGCGGATCATTTTTTTGGGTGGCTTTGAGGGCGCTGCTGATGTTGGGCGTCATGCGCAGAGAAGCGGATGGGATGGCGGCGCGAGGCAGGTCATGGGCTGGAAGGATTAGAATTCTTGCAACTCTGGTAGGTAAATTATGCTGTATTACTTGACAATCTGTGTATTTTGTACTTTCTTACGGACCATGTATCGTGCTGGGTATGCCCTTCCTTGGTTCTCCGATGAAACGGTGCGACGGCGACGACCGGGAAACGGCAATTGTCGGCCATCAAACTTAGATCGGCGTAGACAATAAAATTTAATTGGCGCCCACGATGGAGCTTTTGTTTCCTGCCCTGCCTTATCCTTCTCTTTCTTGTTCTCTGAACAATTAGCGGAAGGCCAGAAACCCCACGAGTCTTGTTATCCTCTGATCATCATCGATATTGTGGACCCACAGGAGCTCATGTCCATCATGAAACAACTCCATCTCCTAGGCGCTGCTTTTGTGTCGGGCTGCTATTAAATCTATCGAACGATGCGGGGTCGGCACATACACATACCCCAGAGTTATTATGGTTTCTGCACGAGGACCACGCCCTGCGCCGTATTCCACCGTCTCGGAATGCTCGATACCCATCCGGCGGAGCGACAAGTCCGCTCGTGCGCTTGGGGAGGATGAGCTGCGGATAATCCGAGTTCAGGACACGCGCTTTAAGGTGGGTGGGCGGGAACACGGATGTATGCGTCCACTTGCTGATGAATGACCTTCGTACCATAGGTCGACCCGCGCGCCCTGCGCGCCGGCTCTGCGATGTTCAAGGTTATGCTGAAGAGTCCAGAGCCTATCTTTTTGTCGGGCCATACTGCGGTGCAGTTTGGCGCGTTTCTGTGGGCCGTTTACGCGCAGTACGTTCACCTATTTCTGCGCGATGCGGCGGCTCAATGTACCCTAGGCCACTACCAAGCGCCGCGACCGTGGACCTCGCCCAGCTGTGCAGCGTCGCCGAGGTATCCCTCAAATACGACTTCGCCTCCCTCAAAGCATGGTCCATCGAGGGCGTCAAGGCGCACGTCAGCACGACGCACGTACTGCGCACCGCCCCCTCGCGGACGTTCGTGCGCCTCATGCGGCTCGCGCTCGTGGACCGCGACGCCGCCCTGCGGCAGGCCGTGCAGGCGACATGGCTCACGCGGCTCCACTGGCACACCCTCCCCCCCGCGCCCGCGCTCGCCGTCGCGGACAAGTACGGCCTCCAAGCCCTCCTCTGCCACGCGTCCTACGCGCACCTCGTCTCCGTCGCCCCGTGCACCGGCGCCGGCGTGGACGTGGACGTGGACTTGGACTCGCCGCTGCTGAGCCCTGCGCAGAACCTGCACGTCCGGTGCGGGTACCACTCCCTGCGCGCCGCGTGGAAGCATCTGCAGCGCGCCCCGCCCTCGTTCGCGCCGCACCGGGCCTGTGCGGCGCACGCGCGGTGCGAGGTCGCGTGGGCGGCGCGCTGGGCGCTCGAGGCGGGGCGCCCCTCGGCGTTCGCGCCCGTGGACGTGCTGTGGCGGCTCCTCGCGATGGAGCGGCACCTGGAGCGCGACGCGGTGCTGCGGGAGTGTATGGACGCCGGGTGTCGGGAGGTGGCGTTGGACGCGATTGCGAGGAAGCGGACGGAGATTGCGGAGAATCTGCATCATCATTTTGATTTATGATATTATTATGGGCAGCCTGAGAGGCCGTGGCTTTATACATACCCGTAAACGAATACCCGTCTTGTAAATTGTAGATTGTAGATTGTAATTGTACACCTTGTAATCGTTTTTTGCCTGCACTTTTGAGGTGAGTTTGTCTCGAGCTTGCGATCCAAACAACGCCTGAGTCCATATTTGGGAATTTTAATTGCAACCGGGATGGAGAACGTTTAGGAGATAAACGCCACTTCGAGTAGTTGACTTTGCATTGAATTGACACAAATACAGGGACATACGCACTAGTCCGCGGTACAAATACTACAGCTTCAAACGCGAGGTAAGTACAAAGAATACAATTGCATTTTATGTAAAAAAAATCATGTAACCCGCTGAATTAAAGGAAGCTGCCGCCACAGATGCACGTAGTAGTGTATAAAATTCATACGTGATAACAGATACAACAGCTTTGAACACGAGGTAAAAACATAAACATTGGGAGCACGAGTACAAAGGTAATATGACGACAATACGTGAAGCCATATACTGGAGCTTTGCAAGCGAGGTAAAAGCATAGACATTGTGTCCTGGGAACACGAGTACAAAACGGACATAATAAGACACCAATAACAAGATACTGGTGAGACAATTTCGATAGAGATCGGGACCGTACCGTATACGGTACGGGCCGTAAAAATGTGGTTTTGAGGGCCTTACGGGACGGTTACGGTACGGCTGTGGAAGCCGTACCAAGCCGTATTACGGGGTTAAGAACAACGTCAGCAGAAGGTGTGTGGGATGGATCATAATTTCCTTCACCTCCCTGTGTAAGTCTTCAACCTCCATTAAGTATCCTCCTACCCGCCTGGGAGGCAAGATAAAGAACATGCCGTACCGTACCGTAAAGTTACGGGGCCTCTCCAGAGCCTATACGGTACGGTACGGGACACCGTAAAAGCCGTAACCGTAACCGTATTTTACGGTTACAGGCCCCGATCCCTAAATTTCGACAGCGAAAGGAGAATATCAGTATCTTCAAACGTGGGAGACAGTACTGTTCGGCATGATAAAGAAAGGCTATCGGCAGATTCTGACCTGTACGCAGAAAAAAAATTGGCCGGATACTTAGGTTGATTTGATTCGTGGGCACACCCGGCATGCTAGTGGATCCAATGAATCCGACTATGCAACACCCTGGAAAGCCATTAGTGTATCCACGTGCACACAGACCATACTAACAAGAGGCTCAACGGAGTAGCCTATTGCTGGAGGAAGGGAGGTGCACAGGTCGTGGATGTGCTTGAGGTCATGATTGCCCAGTTCCAAGTTGTTCCAAATTGCACGGGGCCTGTAAACCGGTACGAGACTTGAGTCTCAAAGGTCAGTAGATATAGGAGAATTGTGTCCAAATTAAATTGGGAACGCCCTCAGATCCCGGTACTACCGGTGCGGTTGATCCGAATGCTGAACTAAGTACGACCTACTCGATGCCGCCGTGCCCGTTATGACCCTGATCAACGTCGGACAGTGAGCGGGCATTAGTCCCTCGCAGCCAGACACTTCAATATATATTTAAACTCGTACCTCGTTATATTGAACAGCGGGCATTGCCGAGCATCGTTCTTGACAGTGGTATTGCACCAAAAAAAAATCAACAACCCGACATTCGAAATATAATTCAATCCAGACTCAAGATATTTGGAGAACACTGAGTCGAGATTTTGAATTCACACCTTCTTCGAAAATGTCTGTCCCTGATGAGAGATGTTATGGCACTCAATAAAATATCCGAGATAATTAACGAGTTTTCGGAAGATAGTTCGTCCCCGCCTTCTCGAGATAAATTTTATTGTATTTTACAAATGGGACAGCAATAGGCGCGCGCTGGCGGGACCGGCACGTATGTCCTTGAGCTCACACTGACGCGATGACTGTGGCTTCACTTACACACATTTACAGCTGTAAACTAAGCTCGTTGGCGCGAAATAAATGATGGAGAAGGGGAGACGGATCGAGCTCGGAAGGATAACGAGCCGCGCGCATGTAAATACGTAGTGATTCTAAATACATATTTCTTTTCCCTTTCTTTCTGTATACCCGACCCGCTCCGCACCGTGCCTACTCATCTACTTGTGTTAAGAGGTGTCGCTGTGATGTGAAATTTAGGGATCCCTTGAAAATATTCACAACTGTGTTATCCCATGGGAAAGGAGAAACACGGCGAGTGAATGCATTTGGGTTGGACTGAATGTATCTGGCATTAAGTGAATGTGTCGGCGATCGAATGTATGGATCGTCCAGACTTCGTGTATCCCAGCTTCAAACGCGAGGTAAACAGAATACAATCGCATTTTATGTAACAAAAAAAATCATGTAACCCGTTGGATTAAAGGACGTTGCCGCCACGGATTCACAGTAGTTTTGTGTGCAATCCGTACGTGATGGCAGATACTACAGCTTTGAACGCGAGGATAAAAATATAGACGAGTACACGAAACTGATAAAACAGCAATACCGTGATACCAAATACTGCAGCTCTGAACGCGAGATAAAAAAATATAAACATTGGGGACACGAGTACAAAACCAATACGACGGCAATACGTGATATCAAATACACTTTGAACGCGAGGTATAAACATAGACACTCAATTGTGTCCTGGAGTACAAAATTGATAAGACAGCAATAACGGGATACTGACGAGACAACCTCGACAACGAAAGGGAAAATATCTTCAAACTTGAGAGACAGTACTATTTTTTGGCGCGTTAGAACTAGATGTAGAAAGGTTATCAGCGAATGCTGACCTGTACGCAAAAACAGATTGGCCGGATAGGTTGATTTGACTTGTGGGCACACCCTGGCATGCTAGTGGATCCAATGAATCAGACTATGCAACACAGTTGAATAACTCTCGTACCGGCACAAGCCGGCCAAGTATTCGCGAGGATAGACCGTATCTCTTTAATGTCCTCACTGAGCCTTCGTTGAATTTCGCTCTCTAGCACGAGCTGTAAATGCCACATTAATTTACATGGGTCGTACTGAGTACATGAGCCCACCTGAACTGCAGTACGAATGCTCTTGACGCTGTTGGCACATTCCGCCACACTTCTCTTGAGGAACCAGTATTTCTTCCAAGTCGGCTTCTCGGCAGCCAGAGCGCTGCAATGCATTTCCGACGCATATCGTTTGGCTTCTGAAAATCATCATCAGCTCCGGAGCAAGAAGGAATTAAGCAAATTCACTCCAACAGCCGGACCCGTTCCTCCGCGAACCTGAACTGATCCCTCGGCCACGGACACTTGGATTTCACCTCTTCGATAAATTCCTCGGTTTGTTGAATATTTTTTCTCCAGTCGGTACAGCCGTGTTGCGATACTGAAGTGGATGTTGTACACCAAAGTGAGGGCAATAACGGAGCCAAGGGCCGTGTATCGAAGGGTATTATCAGGAATCAGGGAGAGGGACGCAAAAAGAATTGGTTGAACGTCAGATCGCCGCATGGTGGAGAGCCCGGGCGAGCGGCTTGAACAATCGATATCTGGACAATCTCATGAGGACGTGGGCCTTATAAGAGCTCAGGGCGTAAACAACCAAGAATATCAAGACGAAGGGCGGGGTTGAGTCGAGAAAACCACATATAACACAAATCAAATATGGCAGTACTAACAGCATTTACTGCCGACGTGACTTCGATCGTCTGGTTCCGAGTGCCGAAGGGGGATGCAAAGCGCTTGTGTATACGTAGCCGTATATGGGGACCAGTGGGAAGTTTTCAAACGCCTAGATAATCCATCAGCTGAGCTCAGAGGCTAGCGCTTCCAATACGGGGAACAAAGTGGTGAGGCCAACGTTGATGTCTGATGGTCGAAGGTCAGTCTCTTATAAACAGACGCTATAACAATATAACCTCGTACCTCCGGTTAGCTGAAGGCGACTGCAATGAGTCGACGACGAAAAGACAGTTGTGGTCATCTCTGAGAACAAGACATCCTATTTCGGTAATGCCGACCCGGCGGGTGCGAGTGTGTAGTACAAGATTCCTTCGGTCGTGTGGTACGGTAGCCCCACGGACCAACATATTATTTTCTGCCTGCAGTGCAACCTGACAACTGAACGCCGCTAAGCGCCTACTCTATATAGCCGTATGTATGATGTCAGGCGACTTCGACTTTCCAATCGGGATATCTCCGACCGCAGAATAAAATCGTCGGTGTCATCGGTGTAACGGGGAACCACTAGTCGGCTCCGGTTAATATCTGCCAATGTCGATGGCGGAAAGACTTGCTTTTTCGTAAATCCCAAGATACGGCATCGCGTCCGGGACCGACAGGCTCTCGAACGATAGATGCCTGACAGCGTCCAAAGCTCCCAAGTTGATACGTCGTTGAAAATATATACATTCATGCCTGTCGATATCTGACCGCGCGGACGGCTCTCTAGACATCACACCGACGGCCTTTCGAGATCCCTGTGTTTTCTGTAGGTCCATCAACTTTGGACGCGGTGAACATTTGTGAAGACGAGACAAACCTATGAGCTATTTTCTGTGGATCCATCAACTTTGGACGCGCTGAAAATTTGAGGAGATGGGACAAACCCATGCGAGTGTTTTTTGTCCATCATTGTCAACTTCGGACGCGCTGAGTTTGTGGAGACGGGATAAATCCACGGGGGCGTTTCTGGCGCTGAAAATTTGGGGAAGGGACAAACCCACGGGGTGTTTTCTGTGGGTCCATCAGTTTTGGCGCGCTGGGCATTTGCGGGGACGTTCCGTGCGGGAGACGGATCAGCACGAGCAATCTCGTCCTACACGCCTGTCGGCGGTATGCACAGGCGCTTGAACGGCCAATCCTTTCCTCGCGAAATGATAAAGCAGTCGAATTGCAGAGCAAAAAAATATTAGGGCCGAACACACACTTCCATCGAGCAGTTACAATTTAAGATCTCGTCAATCGATGACTACACCGGATAAATCCGCAAACCATGCTCGTTGATCTTTCGGGGATGCCCAGTCATCTTGATGTCCTACAAGCAGTTTTCAACAGCATTACTTAACATAGACATGACTCAGAGCCCCGAACTCACCGCCGAAGAACGTTTGGAAATGTGCGCCTTTGATGCGCGCATGCTCCGAGTCGGGAGCATCAATCCCGCGACCTTGATCACCGACTTGCCGTCGACCCATAACTCCAGTTCACCTGGTATATATCATTCTGAGCGGGAAGCCAATTGAGTTGTATCAAGTATAAGCGCTACATACCATCATCACACCCAATAGAATTCAACTTGACGCGAAAGGCCAAGCTAACCCACTTGCCCACAGCGATGTCCAATTTGAAAGCGTTCCGACCGACGGAGAAGCCGTAGTCGGAGTTTTCTTTTGACGATGGAGGTACAGCGAGGAGCCTTTCTCGGTTAGTTGGCGTTAACGGGAGGTATGTGTACAGTTCTCCGAGGCCCTTGGAATCTACATGGATCAGATATTCAGTCAAGAGCACATCGTTCAGAGTACCTCCACATCGGCCGAATATTAAAGCATTTGCAGCGGTTGTCCTGCCTGCCACCCGTGCACGCGTACGAAAAATCCCCCTCCCCGCCAACTGGACGCGTTCAAATGAGATCACCATGCAGAAGAGAGGGAAGAAAGCGCACATATTCCAGGAAGCTTGCCGCCCTTGACCCATTCCAGTCGCGTTGCAGCATCATACGGTAACTCAGCACGACGTGCGTCGCGCCGGATTCTAATTTTGAGGCGAATGCGGATGGGCCAGACAGATAAAATCCAAAGCCACGGGGATGGGCGCGGATGGGTTGATGCTCCCTTTCGGATAGAATGCCTCCCACGCGAGAACCGGGGTCGGCCAGTCAGCGTCGGAACCCTCCGCAGGTGGTGGAACTACGAGAGGGTGGTATGTGCGCGAGGGTAACCTTATGTACGCCCAGATCCGAGTCCTTGAGAGCAACTGGTTCGATTTGAGGGAGTACTAGGGAGGGGCATGCAGTGAATCCAGACTGGAATGTATCGACTGGGATGAGGTGGAGGAGACCGACATGGTGGCGGGAAGTGGAAGTCGATGCCACGTGACCCAAAACCTCTCTTCACTTTCCACCACAGTGTTCGCCGAGCTCTTCACCCGGTGTGGAAGGGTCGCTCGGCTCCCTCGTCGCCTCTCCCCATCACACGGTTTATGCCTGTCATGCAGAAATATCCAACCAGGCGCTAATTATTTTATCTCACTCCTTCCTCGTATCTTTCAACACTTTACTCTCATACTCACTGTTTTCCCTCCTTTATGCTCCTAGATTCATTACACAGCTGCGCGAGTGTCTTTGACCGCATTCCACTGTCAAGCCGATACAATTCCGACTTCAAGATCAATTACTCGACCATGCAGGAATCATCTGTTATTGAGCTATCGACTTCTCTCCATATATTTACTTATATTTCTCTTGCATCACAGACATCTTTATTTATTCGCACTATGTACTGCCAACGCGATGTGCCAGACCCGAGTTGTCGGCCTTCTCGGACTACGCCGGGGATCGAGCCGACAGTGGCATAGGCACCCACTCGTCAATGCTGTGGGGGCAGCATGCTCTCCCTATACCGTCTTTGCATAGCTTCCTGGTTGGTTCGACTGACAGAGGTTTCGCTCTAGCTGAGGCTTCCCTCATGGACACTTTATTTATTTGTTACGATCAGAACACTTTATTCCTATCTGTTTGTACAGTTAGGGGACCTCTCCTTGCTTCCTACCACCACAATGCACCCACTATTTTGATTATCTTCGCACCTGTCCACTGTATTCCTGAGCTAAGTTCCCTGTTCCATTCCACTTATATTCTACTCTACTCTAGTCTGATTCTTGTTCCAGGATCATCGCACATTTGCTCCTCGTCTACCCGATCTCTGCCAGCACGACCTAGCCCCACTCTGGTCCACCCAGCGACCGACCCTTACTTCTACACCGGCACTTTCAAAAACAGTCAAGAATGACTGAACTTGCCTTTCACAATAAAATTGGAACCAATTATGCTCCCCTTCCCTTTGAAATCGCACAAATACGGCAGCTACTCGCTCCTCCATCTCGCGAGATTGAACGGATTGACCACGAGATTGCACTGCTACAGGCTCGGCGTCTGCAGCTCAGTGCATACGTGGCCGATCATGAAGCATTAATCTCCCCCATCCGACAGCTACCCGTGGATATCATCCGGGAGATTTTCATCGCCTGCATCCCAACAGATCAAAATCCAGTAATGAGCGTTAAAATGGCGCCTCTGCTACTTAGTCGAATCTGCAGCGGGTGGAGAACCATCGCTCTTTCCACTCCGAGATTGTGGTCATCCATCCACGTCCCGGAACCTCACGCCCAACTTCCGCAATACGTCCGCGATGGATGTCTCCAGTTGATGAAAACCTGGTTGACAAGATCGGGAGGATTGCCGTTGTCGATATCATTCCATAAGCGCCATCCCCCAGGCTCTTCGCCGGTTTCTCGACACAATCGTGTCGCTTTCCTCGCGATGGAAACACATTTCGTTGTCCGGCCAAAACAGAATCCAGCTCTCGCGAGCAGCCGTCCCGATACTGAAATCCATCGAGGTTTCCGATTACGTGGTTGGGGACGGACCCACAGAGACCCGTGATTTCTTCTGTGGTGCTGCCGTTCGGAAGGTTTCCATCGGCACCGACTTGAATCCCATTCAATTACCCTTGCCGTGGGCCCAGCTGACAGCCCTGTCTCTCCACCGTCCCTCCGACCCACAACTCTTTTCACAATCCTCGTTAACATCGAATCTGTCAAGCTCCACAGCGCTTAATATTCTCGCCGAGTGCCGTAGTCTTTGCGAATGCACCCTGTTTCTGTCCTCCAGCGCTGACGAAACAGTTGCGCCACCATCTTCCGTGGAACTCCCGCTCCTCGCATCACTCAAAGTCTCCGTCATAGCGCGCGGCGGCTCCCTGTTACAACAGCACGATCCTTTAGATCGTCTGCTGTTGCCGCAACTCTCTTCTTTCGCTTTGACTGGTTACAGGGCCAATCCCGTCGGCGTCCCATTGTCCACACTGGTTTCGAACGCAACGAAGTTGCAAAATGTTCGAGGTTGACACTATTTTTTCACGAGAGAAACCCTCGTCACTTTCATTCGACTACTTCCTCCCTGTGTCCAGCACTTGATGTTGCGACAAAATGTCATTGGCCCCAATGCGCCGAGTTTTGTTGATAACGACTCCCTCCTATTGACACCCGCCTTCCCAGCGGGTCGACAGATCTGAAGCTGGTTTTCTTTTCCCGGAGTTGGATACCATCCAGCTGATTTACACCGCGGCCTTTTCGGACGAAGCACTCCTTGGTTTTATTCGTGCACGCATGGGTGTACACCGCCTTGGACGCGTCAGAGTCAAATTCCTCCGTTGTGTGGAGAGAGAATAGCTTGCCGGAGCTGCGATCGTTCATCGACGAGTTTCGGGCTGAAGCGTTTCACTGGAGTACGTGACGAGCAAAATCACTTGGAATCCTCGCGATGGGTTAACCTACAGGTGGAAGGTTCCAAACCTTACTACGAATCCATGGCCATTTTTCTTCATCATGCCCATACCTCCTTCTACTGTGGTGAAACTTGCTGAAACGTTTTCACGGCGTTTCTATTTTCATTTTCTTGTCATCCTATGTACACCTCGTACTTTGGCTTGTATAGTATATTATGTATGTTCGTTCCATCCGTGCTTTATGGAGGAGGAGAAACGAAATGATCCACCAACTCCTCGACAACCTCGTCTCGGAGCGCCCCGACCGCTTCCAGCGCGGCCAGCCCACACTCAATCCCCATCCCCGGTGCCTTAGGTAAAAGTCGTTTTAAGACCGGCACCATACGGCGGAGGCGGCCTAGGACGTCCGCCGAACCCAGTAAGGTCGGACTCGTTTGGCTCGCCCCAATGGCGGAGACCCAAATCCCCTCCCAGGCATGCACACACGCGGGGTGCGACGCGCTGCAGGGGATGTGGGGAGCGGAAATACATAGGCGGGAGGAAAGCGCGGAGAGGGAGGCGTGTGCTCTGCGGAGATCGAAACGCATGCGCCGCTCCTCGTCCATGGACCCAGCCGTGGTCTGGTCGTCGTCGAGTCGGCGCTCGATGAGTTGGCGGTAATATATCGCGCCTCGGATTTTTCGGAGTCGTGTGTCGTTCCCGTCCTCGCCGAAAGAGAGAAGCGGGTTATCGTCGTCCAGCGCAGTAGATTTACGCCGTAGGATGTTGTATATCAGCCGGCGGGAGACATCGTCAAAGAGGGGTGTTTGGCCGAGGGTGGAGCTGGCCAGGGCGATTCTCAAAACCCGACAGTGTTGCGCGGAGGAGACTGAGTGGAAATGGGGAGAGAGGACAAAGTGGTGCAGAGATTCGAGCGCAGGGGCTTGAAGGACAGAAAGGTGGTGTTTGTTCGCCATTTCTGTTATGTCGAGGAGGCGGTTAACGACGTCGATTACGTCTGAGTCTCCCGTGTTCAGTTGAGAGAGTTCATGTGGGCTGCGAATTCATATACATTGGAAAGGACAGTATGCCAAACGGATGATCTCACAATGCTTGAAGGTCCCAGAGGAAAAATCGAAAGTTTTCTGCCGTGTCCGATAAGATAACGGGATCGGCAGTAAGATTTCCAGGCTTTGTGGAATCAACGGAATCGACAGGGTTCCAGATTTTGAGGAGAAGAAGGGACATATGGACCTGCAGTAAAAACGTGAATTTGTGTCATTGACTGGCCCGTTATTGCATACCCTGAACAAAGTCTCTTCCACCTCAAAAACCACAAAATCATCGGGACCTCTTCCATCCGGATGTTTCGGAATAGCACACAGAGGCGGCTCGGATTTCTGCGTGCGTGGATAAGATAGAAGCAGCGCGAGACTCGGGCCCAGATGCATGCGGCGAATCAGCCGAGATGCGCAGTTAAGTGTGGCGAGTCGTCTGAACGCGATCCATTTCTGAGGTGAGTGCAGGTCGAGGGATAGAGCCATGCGGATGACTGGGGGATGGGGGATGCGGGGAGCCGAGCAGCAGACGAGGAGGGTTTATAGTTGAACGTTAACATGCGCCGTACACGTGTAAAAGCTCCGGTGCCACACACAGCGCGCGCCCACACAAGGAGGCATCGGAGATGGTGATCTGTGTGTCATGTGGTGCTGGCGCATTTCTGGGATCGTGGCCTCGAGATTCCAGAATTCCCTGGCAGCCTTCAAGACAACTTCAAGAACTTGAAATTCTTGAAAGAAAAATTGACCAGACCAGTATTGGGATCTGGACGACCACTGTCGGTGCGGTCGATAGGAACGTGTTTTGACAGGATTACAGCGTACGAAATAGAAAAGACAGTTTACAGCCGGATATTGTGACGATGGCTCAACGTTCAACGATGGACATACTTATAATAGTAGGACGGCCTGGGGGGTAATCGATTTAGTGACTCTGTGACGCAACTCTATAGTGACGTGATAGCAATCATAGCAATCGCTTCTCCAACTTGACTCCAACTTGGAACGTTTGAACCTTGCTGGAACCAGCCAGCGCATCTCGATTCTCGTTGCGATTTCAACGATAGCTCATTTGGACACGTACTCTCTCCGTTTCTTTTGTCGTGGAAAACTTCCCGTTTCACATTGGACCAGCCGCTTCTTGGTCTCGGGCGGCGTGGCTGGCCTGGGACTGTCTCTGGATTGAACTATTACCGACTGCAGGGTTCACCTCTCTAACTCCGAGTACCGTGTCATTTGACCGACGCCCCACGTCATGCCGCCGTTGTTACTACCCCAGCGTCATCGGCGGGTCATGAAACAATCCACCGGTCCTACAAGTACAAGCCTTCGTCTGCCATGCAATACTCTTCTTCCAATTACTATGTCAGACTCTTACAACCAAGGCTCCAACCCGCAAGGAGGCAACAACCGTGCCGGTAGGTTTCTACCATACTTATGTCAACCTTTCCTGAGTTATGTTTATCTGACGTCCAAATTTCAGACCAATTCGATGGCAGCGCCAGTAACGCAGGACTCCAAAAGTCAACCCACGTCGAAAGCTCCCATGCGGCTGAGCGGGGATTCGATGATTATCACCAAGTAACACAAATCGGACGCGGTGGCCCTGGTCAGTTCTCGGCGCAACATTCATCGCTTTCAAGTTGCTAAAATCATTCAGGCTCCAACAATCAAGACGGCTTCGGGACATCCGCTCGCGCCGGAGGCGACTTTGGGGGCACTTCTGCGATGGATCACGGGGCAGGAAACAGCGGGGGCTTCGACGCGGGCAGCGCCGCCGCGGGAGGCGGCACGTACGGGACGTCCGGAGGCAACTTTGGGGCCTCCTCCGGAATGGACCACAACAGCGGTCCGGGGATTGGAGGAGGTTTTGATGTTGGGAGCGCAGATCCAGCTGCTAGAGGCGATTTTGGCGGCACATCCGCTATGGACCACAACAGCGGTCCGGGAAACAGTGGGGGATTTGATGTTGGGAGCGGCGCAGGTTCGGGCGGCTACCCGGCTGGCCACACGACGTCTTCGTCGAACGAATATGCGGGAACCTCCAACGACTATGGTGCTGCGCCCGATAGCTACGGCGAGAAACCAAGCGTGGGTGATAAGATTAAAGGCCCGTTAATATCCCGCTTTCAAGCGCGAGTAGTTTTATTTATGTCTTGCAGGTGGTGCGGAGAAAATCGTCGGAAAGGTCACGAGGAATCCTGAATTGGTCGAGAGGGGTCAGCAACGCAAGGTTCGTCGCTGATTCGCATCCTTGGTTCCGTTGGGTTCGATCTTAAATCCGTTTCGGATTATCAGGGAGGCGCGTTGGCGAATAATGCCGGCGGGGGTGGCTACGGGGAGTCCACCGGCCAAAACTATCAATGAGACCCACGGAAGGCCGAATGTACTAGTATTCGTATATTATGAACAACCCAGTCCGATAATTCTTCGATGGTAATGGGTAAATTTCCTTCTCCCCAGGTGAACACACAGTATTGCAATTTGTATAACCGGCATTCAAACCTGCTCGTACATAAAATCGCTTTTCATCGTATATTTAATCTCTTCCGTGACCTCCTCGCCGCTGTACGAGCATGCGCAATAAGGCCCAACCAGTCGCGAGGTACCGCGTTGTTGACGTCCATTTGTCACATTTCCTTTTTTGGCATTCTCTCTTTGACTGTCTTGGACAGTCGTGACTCCGAGGACTCGGAGGAGCCTGAGCGTTTGCTGAGTGTTCTACCTCGTTCTACGCCGTTCATCAATACAACAGACATCAAGTACTCATCTCATGTCAGCAAGCATCAAAGAAAAAGTACAGTCTTGACAGGTTTTCTGGCTTCCAAACCCGCCACTCAACTGCCGCTTCTTCTCCCAAATTGTTCTCGGCGCTTTCCGGAGAATTGGGCGACGCTCTTCGGACCGCAGCCTTGCCGCAGCTTGCAACTTGGATGTGAATTGTGAATGTGCTGTGACTTTACACCGTCAGCGCCACTTTCGATCAAGGCGGAGTCCGCGCATGCCCTCGTTGTCTTCAAAGAACTTGTTCATCAATGGGTAGCCAACCGGACCAACGCGCCGCCGATGTCGGGAGTGGGAGAACTATCTCACTTTCTTGGTACTCTTCAACGGGCTAATCAACTGGGCCAACGTCATGTCTGAAACTCCGTCCCGCAGTTTGCCCGTTCCGATGCACAAAGTCTTCTGGTTCCTAGAAACCTTGCTGAGATCCACAAAAAATACTGGGAGCTGTCTACCGCAAAGCGTTCAAGAAACATACGCCTTTTCTCGACTTCTTCTCTCAATTGTCGCGAGGGGGAACGGCAAAACGGCCATCAAGAGGGTATGGGCTTCCCTGTTCAATCCCTGTTCCTCCTTCGTTCCGGGCAAGAAATCATATGCCTTCTCTTCCTTCTTGCTCTCCGGTCTTTCAGTGCTTCTTTCCAGTGCGGTCGGGTCGGTTTTTTCTGTTTATACCCGGACGGATGTATGAAGGTTTCCGGTTTCACTGGCTGGGAGTGTATCGATTTCTGTAACAAAAATCGCAAAGTCTCCTTCCTACGACTATCAAAAGAATGTCATCGCAGCACATCTGGTTGAAATAGAGCCCTTTTTCCTTCTACTAGCGAATGCGCACCTTGCTTCGGGGAGGGATTCTACTATGTTTTGTGTCTCTTGACTGCGGCATCCTGCAATGCGCGACAATGCCTCTCACCTTATCGATGCCCAAAGATTGATCCTGTCAACATGCAATGATACATATCCGTCTTCGGGGGAGAAATACTTTCACCGTGTCTGTTACTCAGCAACGTCAACGGGCTCATCAACTGCTAGTAATTCCTTCAAGTCAGAAAACATGCGCCCTTATCGGTGATACTGTGAACTCTTTTGCTCTGGAACCAGCCTCGCTGGGGTACAAGAATACACGCACATGCACACCTCAACCAGTTCCTAGGACCGTCGGAACTCTTTGCCATTTGGAACTACCTGAAATAAACCCACCGAACAGATCCGTGAAATGACTCCATAGTACTCTCGTGATGGTCGTCCTCTAACTCCCTCCTGACAATTCAAAGAACACGCGCATGTGTTTTCAATTCCTGAGCGTATGCTTGGATGAGGCAAGTAGCTTTCGTGTTAATTTCGTGTTGGGCCCTGCTCGCGAGAGGTGTTGACTCGACTTCTGTCGGAAATACTCGGCTTGCGGCCTTGATTGCGGCCTCGCGTCTGTTAATTTTGTTCTCGTAAGTCTCCATCGAAGGCTGTCGACCGGATTCGGAGCTGAAGAACCTAACCACTAGATCAATATCAATATTCTGCGGCGAAACGGGCAATCTCAGAAGTGGACGGTGGGCTGGCGTTGCCATGTAGACGTCATTTCATCGGCGGATTCTTCGCCTAATAAAGTCAATTGCCAGGGTCCCTCACCATTTTTCTTTCTGCGGTCTTCCGCCACCACTTCTTCGCTACTTCCAGTTGGCTGTTGTTGAAGGGCGGGACCCGGATGGCTGGGGGCCTCGCGCTGACCTATGGGTGCGTGCGATCCTCTCGCTCAGGTACATCTGCTGAATACATTCGAACGTCAAGAGTGGAGCTTGCATCCTCTTGGGCCAACATGATGCTCTACATGCTTGAGATCGTTATGTGCCTGCGGTACTTCCAACGCAATACCTTTCGTCCTCTATCTCACAAGATCGGTGTCGGTGCCATTATTTTGTTCGACACTCTGTGCACCCTGTCCGTTGACGCGGGCGTGTTCATGACTTCCTTGGTCTTCCTTGGAAAGGAGCCCTTCTCTACCCTGTCGACTTCGTTCCATCATCCTCCTGACCTACTCGACGGCCGTCATCGAGCAATTTTTCTTGTGTCATTTATACTTCATCATGTTAAGAAACTTTTCCAGTGCCGTGTTTTCGATACTCACGGATCCTAGAACTCGGAAACGGGCCGTTAGTCTTTTTCTGGTGCTTCTGGGACTGATCCATGTGAGTCTTTGCTCGTTTATGTTCGACTTTGACAGACTCAATATCCAAAGCTCGGGTTCTCGTTCGCTGCTGCGATTATGCTTCAAACAGCCCCGAAAAATCCCTCGGTAGACAGCATCATCTCGTGAGCCACATCTATGTCTGTTCAGTACGCTCCTCAAATGTTTTCTTCTTCAGAGTTGGTGCCATCATCTGTGGGGTGACTGACTTGTTGATTGCGAGCTGTTTGGGATACGAGCTGTTCAAAGTAAGGAGAAGTCATAACTCCAACTCGAGGTACGTCGCGACGTAGTTTGTGTTTTTATCTACTAACCGAGCCCGCAGCCCGCTTCGCCGAATTTTTATTCTCAGTATCACTTCTGGCACCATCGTCGCAACAACTACCTTGTTAATGATGATCCTTTCTTGAAGGGCAGTATTGGCAAGTCTTCTCCGCTTGACTTGGTTTCAATACAGTTGACTCATTGCGTTCAGCATTCGAATTCTTCTCTGCGTGCCAAGGTCGCGTTTACGCGTTGACGCTCTTGTCAACTTCCTATCTGGGACTTCCTCTTCCTCCGCTGCGACTACAATCGCAATGGTCACCAGAATGGCCTCGCTGCGATATATGAATCAAGAGCCGGCGGCGCAAGACCCGCGGCTTCCATCTATTCGAACACCGTATGTCCATTGCACCATTCCAACGCAAGGTTGGATTGATCGAGTTACGATTTCTCACCAGAGCACCGAGTCACTGAACAAGGAGCTCCCCCCTCTGCCAGCGACGCCAACGCCAGGGCTTCACATCGTGACGCAGACCCAATCCATCGCAAAATTCAAATTCCCCGCCGCTCCTTACGCTGCTCCTTTCTCTTTATCCTCTCCCGAAGTGATTTGGTCGCCTGACACCGGTACACCGCGAACGCCGCGGACGATCATCGCTGCGCCGCACCGCAAAACTCTCTTCCAGTCTCACTAACCGCCCCACGGCTGTGAACTTCCGTAATAGACTGTGTTCAAATAGCCATTCAGTAAGTTGTGTATTTACCGTTCGCCTGGTGACTCAGGGCGGCTCAAACGGCTGGGATCCGTTGTACAAGTACCATACGAAGCTCATAGTCTCTACCTTATATAAATGAACACTGTAGTTAGGCAGAAACTAGAACCATTTCCTGTAGAGGCTCCTCTTTCCAAGTGCGCTTTTGAATGAATCAGCTAAGTCAAATCTGGGGAAGCCCCGAAGAGAAAATATTCAATAAGTGCCCTCTAGTAGAAAGCCACAGAAGTGCTTCCCTTGACAACCTTTAAACCAAGGGGAAAGTCTATGTCGGACACCTTCATTGCAGAGAAAGAATCAAATCCCAGACGAGGAGCCGTTTTTCAAGGTTGTAAATGAAGCTTATTCAAGCCTTCGAGGACGAAAATGCAACGATGCCACTTCAAGTTGACCATTGCGTTGTCCAAAATTCAAGTAATAGAGGTACTGTAACACAACAGTGCTGAGTGGACGCTTGAAACCCATATGTTAATGCTATGACTGTAAAATATCCATATTATTTAGTACAAACAACCTCTTGAGTCCCCATCTCACTAGAAAGAATGAATGAATTGGTAACAGGAGCTTGAAGGAACGACTCAACGACACGCACCGCAGGTGCCATGCGCTGTTTGCCAGAGTCCAGAGGGTCTTCATCTACGGCTTTCATGATGCACGTCCCGGGTGCCGAGTTAGTGTCGACAATCATGCCAACAACTTTCAAGCTACCGTCATAGTCCAACGTGCACAGGAAATCATCCGTCCACGAACGGCCGCTTGATCGCCAGGCCCACCGCACACTCGCGCTGACGGCGACTTGGTTGGGTTCCACGACAGTCCGCATGTGAACCGTCACGTCAGATCGCAGCCAGGTGGTGGCGATTAGGTCGAATATGAGCGGACTGTATTCAGCTCGGTGAGGCGGGTGAGGACACAGGGTTGTATCACCACCTCATTCGATGAAGAGAGTAGGCAGTGAGGATGTTGGAGGGTGTGTCTGCTGAAAGGTCTAGAAACAGCATCTCCGCAGCGAAGAGCGCTGCTGGTGAGATGGCGGCATGAGTGTGCAAGGCTAGCCGCTCGCTATCGGCGACAACAGTCATCGCCGCGCCGAACCCTCGCGGTCCGAAAGTACCGGTGAGATTGATCAGTGTATCGCGAAAGTCCAACCTTACGAAAGTTCAAATAGAATGGCAAACATTTATACTAACGACATTCAAACCTACTCGTACATGAAATCGCTTCTCATCGTACATTTAATCCCTTCTGTGACCTCCTCGCCGCTGTGTACGAGCATCCGCTGTTAGAAAACCAAAACTCGGCCAACCTTTGGGTCGACGTCGAGGAAGTGTTTCTTGTCTGGACTCCAAAATCTCGTTGATCCTCCGCTGACTCCTTCTCCTTCGATAAGGTATATGTGTAAGGTGACGAAGGACTTTTGTGGCTTGGAGCCACCCAGAAGTTCGTTAGGCCATCGATATCGCTGTTATAATGTTAACACTCCATCGAAAATTGTGTGGACATGGGGGAAATCACCAGTGATGTTTGAAATAATGAGAACTGAGCCCAAGCGGCATGCCGCTTTTAGGTTGCGCAAAAAGCGGCATGCTGCTTTTTTACAACTTTTGTGTGCACCTCAAATTCACATACCCTGATGCTATTGCACCTCGTTAATGCCCTTTAGACCAAAAAAAAAAAAAAGTGGCATGCCGCTTTTGCACAACCTAAAAGCGGCATGCTGCTTGGGCTCAAGCTCTCTAATGTCCAGACCCATACCGCAGGAAACTCAGTCGTGTGGATTTACACTGCATCGAGTCTCAAGAAAGGTAATTCGGAAGTGAATATCACCCTGTCTCACCGAACCATCCTCCAGCAAGGACGCGGGCCATTTCCGGGTTTTCCAGCTATTGCAGGCCAATCGCTATCCCGACTAAGGGTATGTAATTCGGGGACCAAGGGACGCAACTTGAAGTGCTCATAGATCATGTCCGCCGTTTCCGCGCTATTCTCAGAACTTGGTCGCTATTTCGGAAGTTCGTGTGTATCGATCGTGTTGGGCCCAATGCTGCAGGTTTCCATTTGCCAGTGGACGCCGCAAGGTCTCTGAGGTGTTGGCATTCCACAGGAGTGAGGAAATCGTCGATCGCAGGGGCGTAGAAGCCGCTCTATTGCGCTAGCACCGTAGCGGCAAAGTCGATAGGTTGAATGGTAGGCTTGATGATGCAGGCGAGGCGGGATGTCGAAAAATGGGGTAGTAAAATTGCAGCCATGTTCAGGGATATAAGTAGCTGAAGGCCATGACTTGACTTGAGTCAGTAGAAATTAGGGTCGTTCACAGTTCCCTTTTCCTTCCCTCTTTTGTTCCCTTTTTTGCTCCTTTTCGTTCACTTGTGTTTCAGACTCAAGTTCAGGTCCTAAATTCTTGTAAAAAATCCTTGTGAGGCTAAACACCTTCAGAACAGGTTATGAACCCTCCAGCACTCTTCAGATATCTTGCATACTCAAATTATTCAAAAGAGGAAAAAAAAAAGGAAGAAAAAGGGAAGAAAAAAGGAGATACATGTGGGGGGGTTCACAGTAGACTTTTTCCAGCCCTTTTCGCACCCTTTTTTCGTAGAATTCTTGCAGTTCTGGAGGTATCAACTTAGTTTGTTTCCCTTTTCTACCCTTTTTACATGCCAGATGCTAAAAGGGAAAAAAAATCCGGTGAAAATCGATGGGAAACTGAAAAAGGGTTAAAAAAGGGAACGAAAAAGAGCGGAAAAAAGGCTACTGCGAACGACCCTAATGCTGTGTCCCGCATAGTTTTGATGAGTCGTTACCTTGCGGAACTCCAGCCATTCGAAAATAGTCGTACAGCGCTGAAACGCGTCCCTTGTGAATATTTGAGTCCCCATGGTCTAGATGTCGCGTCGGCTGTATTCCAAAATGAGTCCACGTGACCGCGATTCCAACCAGCGTTCAAACTTTTCCACTAATGAAGAATTCCAGGCTCCACAGGTTCAAAGACTTTTTTGCGACCGAGAGCAGTGATCTTCTGACTGCTGAAATAGAGGATCGGGCGCGGGGACGATTGTCAAACAAATCGGGATTCTCCCGCAAAATTGAAACCCTCGTTCCTCACGACGGCGAACGGGACCGTGTCGCGTTGCAGTGTCGCATGCACTGGCAGCATTGCACTTCCATACAGTCCGGCCCCCGTAAGAATCTCGAGACAACAACAAAGTACAATTTGCTAGTACAACAAACACAACGGTATGCCAAAAAAAAAACTGCCTATCGTTTACATCTGATGGATCTCATCTCATCTCGTTTTGACCTTTCTCTCAGCAGCGTTGATGTACTTGGTAAGCGCCGTCTTCTCGGCGGAATCAATCGTAAGGTCGTAAAATGTTTCTTGAGAAAAACTCAGTAGCGAGATTAGGGAGTTGAACGATGA